>CABHPR010134578.1:0-27922 GCA_902168415.1 Peromyscus melanophrys | reverse complement strand
TCTCTGTGTAGACCAGGCTGGCCTCAAACTCAGAGATCTACCTGCCTCTGCCTCCCAAGTGCTGGGATTAAAGGCATGTGTTACCACTGCCCAGCTGTGATGTTCTTAATGATTGCTATTTTGACTGGAGGAGATGGAATTTCAATGCAGTTTAGTTGGTATTTCTCTGATGATCAGTGATACTGAATATTCTTTCATGTTTATTGCCCATACATTTATTGACATGTGTCTACTCATTTCATTAGGCCGTCTATTGATTAGATTGTTTGACTTACTCAGTTCTTTGAGCTCTTTGTATAATCTAGGTATTAACCCTGTTAGATATCTAGCCATCAAAGAGCCTCTCCCTTTCTGTGGGCTGTCTCTTCACTCCATTGTTTCCTTTGCTGTGCTGAAGCTTTTTAATTTCATGAAACCCCACTTGACAGTTGTTAGCATTATTTCCTGAGTGACTAGAGTGCTATTCAGAAAGTCTTTGGCAGGCCACTGAGCTGACTCAGTGGGTAAAGATGCTTGCTGCCAAGCCTGATGACCTGAGTTGGATCTCCTAGGACCCACATACTGGAAGAGAGAACCAACTCTCATTAAATTGTCCTGTGATCTCCACACATGTGCATGACATGTGTCTCCTCCAACACTAAATAAATAGAATTTAAAAATCAAAGTCCTTGCCCATGCTGATACTTAAAGTGTTTTCTCTTACTTTCCCTCCAATGCATTCTGGAGTTCAGATCTTACATTAAGGCTTTTAATCCATTTGGAGTTGATTTTCATACAGGGTGAGAAATAAGGATCTAAATTCATTCTTCTAATGTCACTGCCCAGTTTCGCCAGCAACATTTGTTGAAGAGGCTATTTTTTTCTCCAATATAGATTTTTGGATGTCAAAATTCAATTGCCCATAGTTGTGAGTGTCTAAATGTGGGTCCTCCATCCTATCTATTCTATTCCACCCTATCCTATCTTACCCTACCCTACCCTACCCTACCCTACCCTACCCTACCCTATCCTACCCTACGGTCTGCATGTTGGTTTTTGCTCCCGTGACTCTATAGTACAACTTGAAATCAAGTATGCTGACGCCTCCAGCATTTTTCGTTTTGCTTAGGACTGTTTTGGTTTCCTGGAGTCTTGCACTTCCGCGGGTATTTTAAGACTTTTTTCTATTTCAGTAAAGAGTGACACTGGACTTTTTATGGGTTTGCTTTTATGTAAGACTTGGTGCTTCTCTCAGCTTCTTTCAGTATCTCCTTTGCTCTCTTGTTTAGTGTTACTATACTGTGGTGTCAGCAGGTTCTTTTCTCATCTTGTCTGTTTGGTGTTCTAAATGCCTCCTGGTTCTAGGTGCCATCTGCTTCTCTACATTTGGGGAACTTGTGCTACTGTTTTGTTTAATATATTGTATATACCCTTAGACTGAAGTTCTATCACTCCATGACTTAGAAATTTGATCTTTTAATGGTGTCAAATAGAGCTCAAGTATTCTATTCATATTTTATCACTTTATCTTTGTCAACGTCTGAATCGATCTGTTTTCATCCCTGATAGTCTGTCTTTTATTTGAGCCATTCATTAGCAGAGCTTTGGAAAGAGTTTATTTGACTTACTGAACTTCTATTTCTTAAATTTCAGTTTTATTTGTATTCAGTATTTCTATCTCTTTCTTGAGTTCCTGTGTCAAATCTTGTTTGATCCTCTTATTTCATTTATTTATTTGGATTCTATTTCAATTCATTTGATAGTTTATTTGTATCCTCTGTTTTTATTAAACTTTCTTACAATCCTTCCTTTGAATTCTTTATCTGGGATTTAATGCAGTGTTCTCTCATTGAGATCCATTGCTGTCCTTCATGTTTCTTATATATTATGTGTTCTGACTTATGCATATTGTGTTGATTGGATTTTATCAGCTGCATTATTTTTGTTGAATTATCTACAGTGTTCAAAGTGAGCTAGACTATGGTAGGGTTGAGGGGACATTTAAGCAGTTAAACTCTCAATCCATGTGCATAACGCACATGTATTATAGGTATGGTCCCCTATAATACTCCAAGAATATAAACTACAGACACAACCTCAGCAATTGGATAGGACCACTATGCCAATATCATCCTAGCTGGTTGAAAATACTACCCTTTGACCTCAATAAGTATCAAAGAATAAAAGAACAAGGCTTGCATGGCATCTACAAGGGTATTAGTTGCTAAGATTAGGAGCAGAAAGAATTAGGTTGGGTAGCAGTATTACATCAACTGAGACAAAAGTTGAAATGGAAAAATAGCCGAGAAGGGGAAGCTGGAATAGTTTTAGGGCCCATGGAGCTCAAAGATTTTTAGAGCTGTGGAAGGCTAGAGTTAAGAAGTAAAAACATAAAGTGCATAAGAAGTAAAAACATAAAGAACTAAAGAGAAGACATGAAATAGGAATAAAAGACAATACGTGGGCTGTTCACCAAAAGAACAGTGGATTGTTGGCATTAGGACAGGTTGGAAAAATACAGGACGATCTAAAACCTAACCAAGCAATAGATAAACTCAAAGATGAATGTGATGTAATTATGCAAGAGTTAAGATTATAAATTAACAAAGGTTAAAAGTAACAAAAAATAAAAACACAGTGTATAAAAGTCCATTAGATTAAACTACCAAATCAGTCTGTATGTCTTCCTTGGTGGGATGGGTTTTGAATTCTTTTCCTGTTGTGATGTTTCCTGGGGCAAACTGCTAATTGAAGGAAGCACAATCTGCAGTTAGAGTTCAAAGCTATGAAAGCAGATCTTGGAGTGTGAGTTGCCCAGGAGAATTCACACAATTCCCTTCAGAGTGAGTTTCTGGTGCAACCATGTGGAGTGTGTAGTTCTCAGACCAGAGTGTTGGCGCTCGCTTGCTCCTGCTCTCAGAATGCATCAGCACAGGCAAGGGATGGGAAGCTCTGCCTCAGGTTCCCCTGGCCTCAGCTACCTTGCTCAGCATCAGCACAGGCAAGGGATGGGAACCTCTGCCTCAGGTTCCCCTGGCCTCAGCTACCTCAGCTCACAGCACACACTGGGAGCCCAAGACTTCACAGCCAGGACTGATGCCCTAGGCTTTCTACCCATAGTGCATCTGGCCCTTAGTCCCACCCCCTAAGCAGCAGTCCTCCCTGGCTGCACAACTTGTTCAGAAACTCTTTCAGAGTGGGCTGCATGCACTGAATGTCTAACCCTAAATACTTTTGAACATGTATCCTAAAGTTTGAGATGTCATCTTGCCTACCTTAGTGACCAGGTTCAAACTCTACATTGATTAGACCTTTATCTAATCTACCATCTAGAGCAAAGCTGTCATTTGACCTCATGACATCCTTGATAGCATTTTTCTCCTCCAGGAAGGAATCTAGTCTTTCCATCTATGACATCCCCACAGCCTTCAGCTGGTTTTTCTGACACTGACATGCAGGAGGGAAACAGCCAGTCTCTGCTTGTTGTAGAACATTCTTGTTCAGGGCGTGTCAGATTTCCTTGTGCTCACACTGGAGTGCTTTGCTCCTCGTTTTTCTTCTCTGTTTGTCTTGCCTCCTACTTCTTTTTAATCAGTTTGTTTCTAAATTTACACTTAATGAAAAGGTTAGCTCTTAATTGCATAGTTGGTGAGCTCTGTCAATGGAGTGCACCTATATAACCACACCTACCATGGAAATTGTTTCCTACATTTGCAGCAAACTCCTGTGGCCTCCACAGCTGCAATGCTCTGCTGATACTCAAGGTTAAAGAACACCACAATACCATCAAGGAGGCACTCACTGAGAAGCAAAGCACCTCTGGAGCACTGGTTGTTTGGGGCCACCTCACAAGTTCAGTGTGCACAACTCACACTGGTACCACAAAGCATGTTGTCAGCTGCAGATGTTACAATTCTAGGCCCACATAAAAATACATCACAATACTAACAATGGCTAGGCCAAGGTCATAAAGGCCTACAAGGGTGGAGACTTTACACCATACTTATCAACTCCTCAGCTATGGTAGGCGTAAAAGAAACCGGCGCCTGCTCAATATACAGCTGCTGAATAGGTTCTGGATTTTCTTCCAAAAAACAACAGGAGTTCCCATCAGTACACCATGCAGCACCATGAGCTCTATGTCCTGGCCCGAGGGTGTGGTCTGGAGTCCCAGCCACTGGCTGCAGGTAAGCCCTGGATGAGAGTCCTCTGCAACTCCAGCACGGACTAATTGTGGTTGGTGAAGGCCAGATGTGAATGATTCTTATACACTGATTTGGGTGATAACAGGAAAGTGGCTCTTGGAAATATGCACACTTGAATTCCCTAGACTTTCGTACAGTTCATCCAAGGAGGCTATGGAAAGTTACAGGTTAGAACAGTGCTCAGCTCACTAAACTACGATGCCCCACCAACACCCTGAACCTTCCAGGGTTGGTCCTGGGGTAGGAGTTGGGGACACATATGAGTAGAAGGATTGACATCCAACAATAACGTCCTCTAAAGTGAAATGTTTCAATTTCTCTAACATCATTTTTATTTTATAATGAGGATATACATAAAAGTCAACTTTTGATCATTTCTGATCATGAATGCTTTGCTACCAAGACCACTGCCTTCCCTAAATCAAAAGCATGTTACCTTCACTTTGCATCTCAGAAGGCCTATGGTTCCCTCAAGTGCCAGCTCAAGTGCTCTATCCCAAGACAGACAGGATGTCTGAAATAAGGGAATGGGCCCTACCCTGAGACTCACTTCCCCTTGGGGTGGGAGCCCTGTGTAGCTCTACAGGCCCCCCCCAAATCATCAGCTTAACCCCTGTCACCACTCCTTGGACAGAAGACTGCGGCTACTGGTTCCATGGCTCTTCTGGAAGTGTCGATGTCCTATTTGCTGGCCTCGTCTCTGACAGGTGCCTCCCTCTACAGGATGCTTTTATTGGGTGGGGAGGAGTCGAGGTCTGGATTTGGTACCTCTGTTTTCTGAGTATGTTGTCTTAGCCTTTGTGCTGGTTTTTTTTTTTTTCGTTGTTGTTGTCAAATTGACACAGGTTGGGGTCATCTGGGAAGAGGGATTCTCAATTGAGAAAATGACTCACTCCATCAGGCTGACCTGTAGGCAAGCCTGTGGGTCATTTTCTTGATTACTGATTGATTTGGAAAGGGCCTAACCCACCGTGAGTGGTGCAATACCTGGGCAGAAGGTCCTAGGTTGTCTAAAAAAAAAAAAAAACTGAGCAAGCCATAGAGAGTGTGCTGGGTGATCTTATGTCAACTTGATACACAAACTAGTGTCATCTGAAAGGAGGGAAACTTAATTGAGGAAATGCCTCCATAAGATCTAGCTATAAGGCATTTTCTTAATCAGTGATTGATGGGAAGGGCCCAGCTCATGGTGAGTGGAGCCATCCCTGGGCTGGTGGTCCTAGGTTCTATAAGAAAGCAGGCTAAGCAGGCCATGGGGAGCAAGCCAGTAAGCAGCACCCCTCTATGGCCTCTGCATCAGCTCCTGCCTCCAGGTTCCAGCCCTTGCTTGAGTTCCTGTCCTGACTTCCTCCAATGATGAACAGTGATGTGGAAGTGTGAGCCAATAAACCTTTTCCTCTCTAAGTTGCTTTGGTCATGGCATTTCATCACAGCAATAGAAACCCTGACTAAGACAGAGAGCAAGTCAGTAAGCAGTGTTCTTCCATGGTTCTTCAGTTCCTCCATACAGGTACCTGTTTTGAAGTTCCTACCCTGACTTCCCTTCGTGGACTGGAAGATATAAGAGGAAATAAACTCTTTTCTCCACAACCTGCTTTTGACCAGTGTTTTATCACAGTAGTAGAAGGTGAACACCCTTTCTGGAAAAGTAAGCTTCCTCATGATAGGACTCCGACATGTGGCCTGTCTCCAAACAGTTTCTGGGCCCCTGGGCAGGTCCTCACATCAAGGCCTCCACAGGGTCACACACTTGCCATTTAATAAGGACTGACACTGACCTTGGCCTGAAGCTTTGAACACTAAAAACTCCCTCAATCATGTTCTCACCCACAGGTCTAAGGTAACAGGCTCCAGTGGTGTTCTCTGGACAAACTGCGTTTGGGTTTGGCCATGAGCAGGCTGGCAGACCCCTCAGATCACATGCCCAGGAAGTTCTCAGCTGGGACACTCTTTGCTAGCTATTATTTCCCAGGAGTCCATCAGTTTCCCCAGGATCTGGGGGCTCCAAAAGAGTCAGGAGCTTCTGCAGAAAGAACCCCACATTATAAGCAGGCCAGGATGTGTGTTCTAGTTCAGTTGCTATTTACTGTACAACCATGTACAAGGGACTGAACTTCATGGACCTTAGTTTCTTCATCTCTTAAGTGGGGGCAAAGATGAATGGCCAGTTCAGTCCCTTGGCTCTGTAATTTAGACAGTGTTACAAACGGCACTTCACTGAGATGGGAGCTATGGGAATGTGTTTTTGCTCAAGGGAAACTGTTACCATTCCTATGTGTACTGCCCTGTGCCAATAGGAGTCTGGATTCCCAAAGGACACACCTGTCAACCTTGTTGCCTGCTCCAGCCTGTGGGAGCTCTGGGAACAAGAACGCTCAAGATTGATCTCAAGTCCAGAAATAAGGACAACACTTAGTCTTGTCCATTGATTAAAAACAAAAAACAAACGCCATGATGTACCTCCACTGCATGCAACTTTAGCAAAAGTAGATTATGCTTAGTGCATGGCTATATGCATAGCCTCTCTGTGAACCTCCTCCCTCTGCTTCTAGGCTGCCAGAGCCCCAGCCCTCACTTCCTTTCAGCCTCTCAAAACCTCCTAGAGAAGCATAGCTGGGGTACAAAGTCCTGGAACATCTCTGGGTTTTTGTGTCTCTTGTGTTCCCAGGGGTCTGACTTTTCACATAATTCCCTTAATTAGGAAGTGAATGGAGGTATCATCAGTAATTCCTGAACTTAGAAAACCTGTTGCTCCCCCCAACATGCCTGGGGAAGAGGGGAGTGTGTGAGGTATGCAAGTGTGGTATGTGTGTGTGTGAAGTGTGCATTGTGGAATACGTGTGTGAGGTATGTACATATGGCATGTGTATGTGAAGTGTGCATATGTGGTGTGTGTGTGTGTGTGTGTGTGTGTGTGAAGTGTGCATGAGGAATACATGTGTGAGGTGTGCACATATGGTATGTGTATGTGAAGTGTGCATATGTGGGTGTGGGTGTGGGTGAAGTGTGCAAGTGTGAAATACATGTGTGAGGTGTGCACCTGTGGTATGTGTAATGTGAAGTGTGCATTTGTGGTGTGTGTGTGTGTGTGTGTGTGTGTGTGTGTAATACATGTGTGAGGTGTGCACATATGGTATGTGTATGTGAAGTGTGCATGTGGTATGCATGTGTGTAAAGTGTACATGTGTGGTATATGTGTGTGAGGTGTGCACCTGTGTATGTGAAGTGTGCATATGTAGTATGCATATGTGCGAAGTGTGCATGTGTGATATGCACATGTGTGAGGTGTGCACCTGTGGTATGTGTATGTGAAGTGTGCATTTGTGGTACGCGTGTGTGTGTGGTGGCCACACATCTGTATGGTAGCAATCCAGTCATGCTGTGAAAGAGAAACTAATGCGCCCAGGACCACAGGAGCACCGGTCATGTCCGTCCCCCTGGGGACCTCTGAGGACCCGGTGAAGCAAGCAAATGGGTCTCTTCCCATCTTTGTTGCCATACAGCTCTTGGTTCTAATGGCTTTGGGTTCTAAAAGGCCCACACTGCCTCGAGCTGTGGTTCTCAACCTTCCTAATGTGGCAGCCCTTTAATACAGTCCTTCATGTTGTGGTAACTCCCTACCATAAAATTATTTCATTACTACTTCATAATTATAATTTTGCTACTGTTATGAATCATAAATATCTGATATGTGACCCTCAAATGGGTCATGACCCACAGGTTGAGAACCACTGGCCTAGCTCAAGCCCTCAGCTGGCCTTCTCTTCCATTCACCATCCAGCATGACTTATCCGCTATTGGCAAGCTCAACCCAGGGTCATATCCTCCACCCCAGCTATATTCTGCCCCCTGCTCCAGGTAGAGTGTCCACCCTATGGCAGCTCCAGGTCCAGCTCTCCCTCCGTGGCCTTCCACTCACCCCCAGCACTCCCTCCGTGGCCTTCCACTCACCCTCAAAAATCCCTCTGTATTTCCTCCTTCCCTCCCAATTTGAAGAAAGCCTTTCCCTTCTCTACGCCATATCTTCCCCAAATATTCATTCCCTCAACAACAGCCACCCCACCACACTTCAGTGACCCCTGTGTCTCAGGATTCTGCTCCTAGATGTCATAGAGTAGCACAGCTGAGCTAATTACCTGTGTCACCTCGAACAGGCAGCGGGGGGGGGGGGGGGGGGGGGGGGGGGGGGGGGACGACAAACTGAGTCACACAGCCCAAGCTCCTGCCTCCAACGCCAGAAGTCCAGCTGTCACTTCATGCTTCCTGCTCCTCTCCAGCCTGACACTGCCAGCTGCTCTCACACACACCTCCTACAACACAACCCAGCCACACTTACCCACCCGCCAGGCTCCAGAGCAGGAGCATGGACAGTAGCCACTGACCACTACTGCACGCCAGGCACTGTCCTCCCCCTTGCTCACTGCTGCCTTCTGTGAGGAAGCCTCCGCTGCCCTCACGGCCCATCACCCCACTTTGAAACCCTGGGTCAATTCTGACACGTTTCTCCCCTCAAACTTGGGCTGTCGGTTATGCATGATCAATGCATCTGATCTGTCACTCCTGTCACTCCTCTCTGTCCCCAAGTCTGTGACCCTGGGCTAGGGCAGCAGCCACCACCTCACCTTACCCATCCGACCATCTTCCTATCGCCATGGGCTCCCTCCAAAGGCCAGACCTCTCTTCCTATGACACAACTCTGGTGGGCTCATCCTAGGGTCCAAACTGCTTCCCTTTAGGCTAGACTCTCACCCATCCTCTGCTAAGAAATCCAAGCTCTTCCCAACTCACCCCTTATGCCCCCAAGTCCCTGCCCTCCCAGGTTCTGCACCCTGCCACCACATACTACTTCCTGCCGTTGACCATTGCTCTGCATTATTCCCTCGATATGAAAAACACTCCCACTCCAGAATTTATCTTTGAATCCTACTCAGTGCCCAGAGAACTCATCGTGGCTGCTGCCTCAGTGCCTTCCTGATCCACAGAGCCAGAGTCCAGGGTTCCAGAAAGCGCCCTTGACACATGTATGTGTCTTCCCCAAGACCGGAGGTTCCTGAAGGCAGGGGGCTATGCGTCCCACAGCTCTGCTTTACCCCCTCTGAGTCACTCAGAGGGGCTCAGGAAGTGATTGTGAAGAATGGACTGAGTCCCAGAGCAAACGCCAACAGGCAGAACATAGCACACCTGGCTCCAGCTGGGCCTGGAGATGACTGGGATCATGGCCAAAGCCGAGTCCCCTCAGGTCTGTGAACCTCCTCCTGCTACACATGGGCCTTGGGAGCTGCACTTCAGTGTTTCAGTGGATGTCCACACCCAAGAGCTTCTCGATAGAGGAGAGCATCACTGGCCATCTGCCTCTAAGATACAAATGGACAGGACAACAGGAAAATTGCTGGCCTCAACACCTAGGAAATGACCTCCATTTCCTGTCAGACCCAACAAGGTACCCGGGTCAACTCATTCATGCCAGTAATAATGCTGAAGGGAAAGCATGTTTCTTCACTGTGAGGAGCACATCTGAAAGAACCCAAGCTTACCAATGCTTACCAATGGGCAGGAGCTCTGGTGATCGGGAAGTTTGGAGGTGGGTTAAATGCTGTGTGACATGCAATGGCCCTGGGTGCTGACTGGCAGGGAATTACCTTTCAACTTCAGCAGCTGCCAACGCAAATGACAAGGCCCGGCTGCATAACAATTTCACAATGTGTACCAAGAATCTTAAAAATGGCCACACCCTCAGGCCCACTCATGGCTCCAAGAGCCCATGCGCTGAGGGAAATAATCCTAATGAGGCACGGCTTTATAAACAACTTGGCTAATAACTTCACTGCTTGGGGGCGAAGACAGACTGCTAACAGGCGGTCACCAGCGGGGAGATTTCTAAACAGCATAGTTACCAATCACACAGGTGACAATTATTTCATGATCTCAACATGCCAGTCACTGTGCTAAAAGCCTCATGGACATCCATCTGCCCAGGCTGAGAAGTGACACACCTGAGGTTTGGTGACACCAGGCGATTCGTCCTAACGTTCTCAGTCACTGGCAGTCTAACTCCAGAAATGGAATTCTTACCACAGAATGTTGGCCCTGTCTGTGTGCATGCACATGTATGTGTGCATGTGTGTGTGAGGGAACAGTACACATCTATTTTAAGTATCACACCTATTTTAAATAAATGCATATGCTATTTGAATGACAGAGAAAATGTGTCTGCTTCAATAGGGAGAACCAGAGGATATACAATTGTGCCTACTCTGAGTGACTTCTCCGAAAATCCTTAACCTAAGATGAGCAAAAGAAAGACCTCAGTGAGTCAGGAGTGTGTCTGCTGGCAGGTTGTGCAGGGTAGCAGGGCATGTTCAGTGTTCTGTCAGCTTTCAGCCATGGGACACCGAAAATACACATTCAGGAGGAAGTCACTGGTTCTCCCAAAAAGATGAGCTGGGCCACCTCACTGTGACCTCCAAATCTGTCACATTTCCTAAAGTAGAGAACACAGTCATCTGGCAATTGGCTTCAGAACGTCAGGGCACCTCTCATATCACGTGATCATTACTCTGGAAGCAGACTGGCAATTTTGAATTAAAATCACAAACCAAGGGAGATCTCACAAGTGGTGCCCACACTTCCTGTGAATGCTCAGGTCAGCAAAGCCATCACTCATGAGGGCCTGACCTGCAGCTGAGACTGCGAGTTTTCAGTCTTCCCTGGCCTCGTATGCATCAGGCCACAGTGGGGGCTTGCTGAGTTTACTTGTAATTGAAGTACCTGACGCTTTTCAACTGTGATATCTTACAGTAAAGTCCAGCTTTCTGTCTTGTCCTAAAAAAAATCAGAGGCTCCAAACACTTCAGGCCACAGGCTAGCAGCCATGTGGAAACAGTGTCACAGCTGTCCCCTTGGAAGGACACCACGCAGGTCACCACAGCCCCACTGCTCCTGCCACTTCCAGATAGAGGTGCTGCCCCATTCGCCTAGATTGTAGCTTTTCAACAGCTGAGGGAGGCATGCAGTGAGATGTGTCCCGAGTTCATGTGTCAATCAAACAGAGGAAAACTGAAACAGGAAAGTCAGGCTGTGTCTTGACAAATGGGAGAGGGTGCACATCCTAGGACCTCTGCTCACCCATGTTACCTCCTTGGTCTTAATTGGCTGTGATGTCTCTTTCTAGCCTAGAGAGTTCCTAAGAAGCAAGTTAGTGAAAACCACATCCTTCCTCATTTTCTAGAGAGTTTCCTATCTGGTGACACTCTGCATGCCACAACCCTTCTTCAGAGTTCCTCTGGCATTTGTGGTTACCCAAGGCCTTGTCCCAAGCAGCTATGACGGAAGGTGAAGAGGGGGATGCCCATGTGAACAGCCTGACTCATGTCACTCAGAGCCCCCTTTCAGAGTCCAGGAACTTGGAACTGGGCCCATCTTAAGCAATATTTGGGAGACATATCCCTAGCCCAGCTCTCCCCGAAATCTGAAGCTTTGTACGTGAAGATTTTGTTCAAAGTCCTAGGTGGCCAGGAGTTACAAAGTCACTATAAGCTTCCTTCTATAAGCCAGAAGCACACCCGTGGGCTCAGAGTGAGACCCGTGTTAGGATCTCTGCCGTACCTCCAGCTGGGCAAAGACCCCAGGCTGGGGGGACTGTGCGACCTCCAGCTGGGCAAAGACCCCAGGCTGGGGGGCCTGTGTGCTTCAACTTCCCCTTTACAGGCACCCAGACAAGCAGGAACCCTGCTACTGAGTCTAATGTATTACAGGACTCCGTGCTATGTGGCCCCCAGGGCTGTGACCCATGTGAGCCCAACTCAGTGGACTTGTGGGCACTGTTGAGGTGATCCCTCCAATCCAGCCTGAACCCTCCCTCCACTCACTCAGGTAAGCTGTCTTTGTCTTTGTTATCATCTAAGACCTGGACATAGACTTTGAGGACTAGAACTTTGTCAGCCCTCCAGACACTTACAGAGGCGTCCCTGGGCTCCTAGAGGACTTGTCTCCTGCACGCTCAGAAGGACAGACAGACACACATTCCTCTTCTGTTGCTGCCTCAAGGAGTTTAAGACAGCAGGTTTCCCCCAGAACCACAGATGAACTGACGCATGAGGCCAGAGCTGGGTACTCACACAGGCGTGGGGTCAGGAAGCCCAGAGGTGGGTGCTCACACAGGTGTGGTCAGGGAAGCCCAGCCCTCCTGTAATACCTCACCTGGAGTTGGGAACTCCTGGTCTCTGTGTTCCTACTAGTCAAAGGGATTACCTAGAAAGTGGTATGCTAGAAAGATCTGAACTTCCTAGATGGGTAGATCCAAAGGGTCCTGACCCAGGTGGGCCATATCACAGGCTCTCACACTCCAGGTAAAGCAGGACTGGGTGGCCCTCTCCAATATTTTTAACTGGTATATGGTTCTGTCCTTCAAGCTGGGCCACTCAGAGCTGCTGGTAGCAATGGCTTTACCAGAGACTGTAGAAATATACAACAGATGGCAATTAATAATTCAGGGGTCGACCCATCAGAGGAGTAACCCTCTGATGGAGGAATCCCGTCAAGCAAGGCTTACGGAACTACAGACTCTGGACTGGTTGCTTCTGTCTGTAATTTTTCTCGTGTGCCATTACATTTCTTCCCTAAGAACTGCTCTGGGTGTTTTCCCTCGGCTTGTGTGTTTATCTCATGAATATATTCCATCTATTGGGCACACATATAGCTGTGGATGGTCAGGAAGATGATTTCTGCTTAAGCTGTATAATTCTGATGAATAGAAATAGTACTAGGGTATTTTTCTTTATTCAGATGGACATAGGAAAATACTCAGCTACAAAGACAGCCTTTTACACATTTTTGCTAAGATCTCAGAGCAAATCCGAAATAGACTAAGTTGCTCCTGGAGACAATTTGCTCAAGGACAAATTCCCAAGTGTCTGTTGAACCAAAGTCAGGCTGATAGCATTAGGACATAAACCCCCTGCAGTAATAGACGTTCTGCACGTACTCTTAACTTCGGTTTAGCCAACTAATTGTTTACCGCTTAGGTCCTTGGTTTCAATATCACTTTCTGTCTGGGAACCCTGACCACTCAGGCTATGTGCATGGCCAAGTGTTACTCACTGGCCCGTCTGTGTGACGTCTCTAGTCTGAGAGAAACTGTGTGACTTATCATGTGTTATGAGAATGGGTCAGACCCTGTATATGTAACTCAGCATTGTCCAGAGTTTAGCTGTTGAAGTGAGTGTATGTGTGTGAGTGTGAGTGTGTGTGTGTGTGCTAAAAGAGGGATGGAGCTAAATGTGCAGAAGAGAAGTGAGAAGGAAGTGTGAGGAGATACAGCTGAGTGGGTAGAGAGGTATAGAAAAGAAACGTGTATGTAGGGGAGATGTATGTGAAGGAAGAGATGTGGCTATATGGTGAGAGAGCTATCTATATAAATGAGATGTATAGCTGAGGCTGTGTGGAGATTTGTAACTGTGTGGAGACAAGGAAAATGAAGCTGTGTAGAAGAGATATAACTGTACAAAAGAAATATGTAGCTGTGTGGAGAATGTGTGGAAATGTAACTGTGTGAAAATAGATGTAACTATGGAGAGAGATGTATAGCTGTGCAGAAGAGAGATGTATGTATGTAAAGAGAGAGATATAGCTGTATATAAAGAATGTAGCTGTGTAGAGACGAGAGATTTTCAGAAAGAGAATTTTTCAAGATGAAGTAAAAGAGAAAGTTACCATCAGAAAGCATGTATTTCCTTATTTCCCCTCAGATAGAAAAAGTCTAGCCCTTGCCACATCTGTGGATTTTTTTTACATACCCTGGTGCTTCCTGGAGGCTCTCACTCCAGTTAACAATTCTTATACTCTGAACTCTGCTCCAAGCCCTCTCAGGTCTAGCCTAGCTGAGAGCCTATATTCTCCCCACAATCCATCCAATTTCTGTCTAGCTCTTAGATGGATGCACCTGGAGATGAGGCGAATGGAGTCTTGTTCCAGAGTCCTCAGCATAGAGCCCTGAGTGCATTATGAAACAAGTCCACAGCCGGTACTCATGTCTACCTTACACTGCCATAGCTCATCACCCAGTTTTGAGGCCCTTTGGGGTCCATCCATTTCCCTGGCTGACTCCCACCTTCCTCCTCTCTAGACACTTCCAACCAGGCCTTCAGATCCCCGTGGCTCAGACCTTATCCCACCGTCATCCCAGCGTCCTCCACAGGGTGGATGTAGGTAGGAGAAGTTAAAACAGGATGGCATCAAATCTTATCAAGAAACTTCACCCACTTCTGGGCCTGGTGTCTCAGACCTGTAATACCAGCTGCTTAGTCAGCTGAAGCAGGAGGATTACAAGTTCCAGGCCTTGGGAACTTAGTGAGATTTTCTCTCAAAATTAAATAAGTAGATAAATAAATAAGTCTGGGGAATGTGTGTCTGTCTGCATTGACTATCTTCCACCATCTGGACCCAGTGAGGAGAGTCCCTGTAATTTCAGACTAGAGAGCTTTTCTGAAGCAGACAGGGCAGGGTGCCTGCTCATGAAATGTCATTCCGCATACCCTTGATTTTACCCCTGGGATGGGACGGGATGGGCCTGCCTCATACCTCCCCAGTGGCTCTGTTATGATCCTGCATCTCCTCTATCCTGACACTGACTTTATGTATTGGAGAGAGACACATCCTCACCACAGCTGGGCAACAGGCCCTCCCCTCTGCCTAGTGGGGAGTATCAGCCTCACACTCAGAGGACTTGGGGCCTGCACTAGACACTACCTGGACAGGGAGCTATGGACCTGGGCCAGGGTGCTTCTGAGTGAGCTTGTGGGTCTCCCATTATGTCACACAGCTGAACCCCAGCCTCAGTGAGCAGAGCGGTCACATAGCAACCATTTCGAAGGCTACCAGCAAAAAGGGGCTTATCATATACATAATATGACAGGAAAGACCAGGGATCCAGCCCCTCCATTCTACAGAAATGGAAACTGAGGCAGGGAGAGGGCAACACCTCATCTGGAGAATAGTAAAAATTCAGTGAAAGAACCAGGAACAAAACTCTGAGGCACTGAAATATGCCTCCTCCAGCACCCAGCTCCACCAAGGCCGACACGCGGCGTGCGCCCCCTCCTCCAGCACCCAGCTCCACCGAGGCCGACACACAGCGTACACCCCTCCTTCCCTTCCTCCTCTGCCAAAGCCACTTTTAAGAGCAGCATGGAAAACTCTCAGGAAGAGAAAGTGAAAGATGGTACTTGTGGTGAACAGGGTGGGGATGACCTTGCACACTAACAAGGCTATGGACAATGGTACCCCAGATCCAGCCCACTGCGAAAAGGTCACAGGTCCTCAGCACCAAATTTCCCTCCATTGGCCTCTTACCTTCCTGAAACGGCTGTGTTTGCATCTGCAGCCGGATCTTGATGAGGTCCACGGGACCGCCCAGCCCAACAGAGACCACACCAGCCACCATGCTAGCCAGGAGTAGGTCAGACAGACTTCGGCCAGGGTCAGCCTCAGGCTCCCCATAGCGGTGCCGGCTGAGGAATCGTTCGGTGTTACTGAAGACCCCGAACACCACAGAGTTGTAGACAGCAACGCTGGCCAGGGGGAAGGACATGCCCTTGAAGAAGCCAAACACCTGTGGCAAGGGGATCCAATGGGAGGAAGTGTGAGGCCAAACCACTCCCCCAGGGTCTCTGTCTGCATACTAGGTGTGGGACTTCCCTGATGCTCTGGGCCTCCCTCCTGGGAGCTTTGGGTAATACATGCTGGAGACATCCAGAGTCAATAATCCACTGTCTCAGAAAAGAGCTCCAAAGAGGGTCTAGATGGCACAGAAAAGACAGAGGAGGAGGGCCACACACAACCCAGGCAGTCATTCTAGACCTAAAGAGGAGCCTTCTGCACAATGCAGCCTTGGTATCATATATGATGCTAAGATGGTGTGTGTGTGTGTGTGTGTGTGTGTGTGTCCCAAATGGCAGTGTCTGGAGCTGGAGAAAATCAGGCTATGCTGCAGAACATCTGAGAAGCCCTAAGGAGTAGTGGGCATGACTAAGTACCAACACACCTCCTCACTTGCCTCTCAAGCGAAGCATGCGCTCTCTCTTTGGTTGCTTTCTGTGTGTCAAGCCTTCGGGGACACCAATAAGAAAACAGTCTTCACCCTACTGAGCTCATGGTCTGGGCGTAGGACAGATGAGGATGAGGTGGAGGGTACAGACAAACTGACAGGCAATATAGTACATAACTCACTGAGTCTGTGGTAAGGGGCTAACAAAGGGATCTCCCAACGGTGCCAGGAACAACCTGTAGGTGATAGCACCTCAGAATGGGACCCCCTCCACACACAGACACATATAAATACACACACATACAAACATGCACACACATATATATGCATGTGCACATACATACACACACATAGAGAGAGAGAGCAGAGGGTAGAGGGAGGAGGGGGAGGCTGAGAAATAATGCTTTCTGCTGGGGTCAGGGTCTCCTCTATAACTGCGTTCTCGATAAGACCACAGCTGCTCCAAGGAAAACTGGAAAATTCCACAGCTGCTGGAAGAACTGAAACAGTACACACGTGCCACGATGAGAACATCCTAGGAGGCCACTTCACACACTGAAAATGTGCAAAGCTATGCCACAGACTGGTGCTCCTGACAGGGCAGGACACCCCACATACATGTGTGCACACACACACGTGCAATCTTGTTTCAGGCTCTTCCTCCATAACTTGGGACACTGAGCTACACTGCCCCAGAGGCACCACCTGAAGTCCCTGCAGAATCCTGGCAGTGGGACACTGGCTGGCAAGTACTGCAGGGGATGTGAGCCAGAAAAGGAGACTCAACGACTCTCTCTCAGGAGACCTGGGAGTCACACCCACCACCTTGGAACGCCAAGTATGAGGTTGGCGGTGCGCACCCTGACTTCAGAGCAGCCAATCGAGAGAGTGGAAGCAACACGGGCCGTCAAGACGAACTTGTCTGCTGACAAGCTCGGTACTTGCAGGAGGCCACACAACCGTAGGGCGTTGGTTAGCATGGGGCCTGTGGCACCAACAGTCACAACTGGGCTCATTCCCAGGACTCAGAGGAAAGTACAGAGCTGCCACGAACTGCCTTTGACCGTTTCTTTAAATTAGGTCACTTCATCCTCAATTTATTTATTTTTTTATTTTAGATTCCTAATGGGTAGTCTTAGAAAGTAACCCACTAATTCTTAAAAGGGAGCTGGTGTTATAAAATATCATTCTGTTTCCTATTTGAAGATCAGCGCCTGGTCACATGGGGAAGGCTCTGCACCCAGATAAAGAGAAGTCTGCTGTGACTCAGCTTACCCAGCAATCATTGTTTCAGGAAACTGACAGTGGGCCTTTCCATACTGTGGTTCTAAGCCCTCAGAGCTTCTCCAGAGAGTCCATACAATACCAATTTCTCCCCAGCAATGCCATGTGGTGCAAAACGAGAAACTAGGTGATAAGCAGGAACAAGCTGCCTCATGCCTGTTGCACTGGTGTAGGAGTGTGGCCCGGGCCCCAGTCCATGGGAGAGCCTGGCAGGCACCCTCCACCCGCCCCAGGGCACTCACACTCTCCCTCTTGTACACCATGCGGATACAGTTGAATGTGTTCCCATAGCCAACACCAGCCTGAAGGCGAGTCTGTGGAGAGAGGCAAGGGCAGAGACACACTCTGAGATAGGTCACAAGCCACGAAGATGCCCAAAGTGACCCAGCCGGGGAGGAAGACCAGGCTCAGTCCTGGCCAGCTTGGTGTCACATGATCTTCAGGGACACTTGCTCTAATATCCATCCAGCCCAGTTCCACACAGCAGAAGGCTGCTTGGAGTCAGAGAATGACCCAGATCAGTTAGGTGTGTAACGACGGCTGCTGAATTTAGGAGGCTCGCCTCAAGTACGAAAAGCCAAACCGTGGCTCTGTCCTACCTCTGATGTCCATCACTCCACCGTTCTAGATGTCTTTGGGGACACCTGCCCGTTTTTCCATCTTTCTAGTCTACGTCCCTCTCTCACCCAGACAAGGCCTTGGCCCTAGGGTGTCCTGCTCACCTCCAGCCCTTCTCTACACCACAGCCAGGCTGATGTTTCTCAAAAATCACTGCAATCATGTCTCTCTGTTTACAACTCTCCAGGGCCCTCTATCAAATGCTACTTATGCCCAGGCACTTTGAGGGTGGGGATTGACCTCCCTGTTACCCTCCACACCATTTCCTCCAATGGCATCCTCCTTTCCATGCCAATCACATATATACTTCCTGCCTCCAACCTTTGCTCTTGCTGGTCCTCTGGAATTCCCTCCCATCCCTCTTCTGTTGGGTCTGAGCTTCTGTAGACTATGTAGAGTTCACATTAGATTAAGACACACATAAGCTTAGTACATGGATTCCCTACCAGGACAGGGCCACCCATCTCCCTCTCCTCTTGTCCTTGCCTTGAGAATAGCCTTAGCACAGTAACAACTCTGCAGTGACCTAAGAGGCTACATGGCTAAGGCATATGGCATCCTCTAGGAAGTCTGGATAACCAGGGGCAGGAGGCAACAGGCACAGAGCCCACAGGACTGTTCAGAAGAGCATCTGCCCTGGCCTCAGAGGGTCCCTTCTTTATACATATACTGAAAGTCTCCCTGAGATGCTTTCTTAGTCCCTATATCCTGCACTATCTTTTAGGAGCTGTGAGGGCCCAGAGTGGTCCTGCCCCCTGCAACACCTAGTGGGCAGCAAGGAGTGAAGGTCCTCAGAAGCAAGTCCTCACAGTGACAGGCTCCAAGCTGGCATCTTTCTGCAGCCCCAACCTTCCATGATAAGCAAGGGTATCTTCTAGCATGTATCATTTTAAAAATAATTCTAATGCCGAATGCCGTTTATTGAAGGAAGGAGGAGGTCTTAAACACAGGCTTACAGCACAATGGGAGAACCCTGGAGGGCAGAAGTTTGCTACCGCTACCAATGTTTTACAATCTTGCATCTAAGCTGTTAACGCCCAATATGCAGGATACACAGACAAGGAACTTCCCTTAAGCATTCAGGAGGGTGGAATCCAGCAGGGAATTAGCATAGGGAGGATATCAAGGTCAAGGTCAGCAAGCAAGGCAACAGTTACCAAAACAGGGGCCAGGGCCCTACAGGTCCCCCTTTTACTAAAAAATGAGCTTCTGACTTAGGTTTCATGGGACATCAGCAGGTCACTTTATCCGTCATGGAGACACCTGCCCAGGCCACACAGGTGCTCTGTCTTAGGTTGGTGAGCGCCCCCCAGCCATTACCCGGCTCTGAATACTCATTATCATACAGGCTCAGTCATGTGTGAGCTGCAGAATTAACTGCTGCCAAAGATCTCAAAGTGGTGCTGGGCTTGCAATCTGTGTGTTTGACACAGAAAAGACCAACAGATGTCCTCCTTCCCTGCCCCAGTCAACTATACACATTATAACTTTTTAAATATCTTTTTAAATTTAATGGCTTTTTTGTGTCTAGTCTTGTTTATAAAATCTTAGTACCAATTATATTTTAAATTGAAACTTCATAAATCATATTTAAAACACAGAAAGCATGTTTGACTGTATCCAAAATATCAAGTACAGGCAAAGTACAGTGTGGGGGCCCACAGAGAATCCATAGTGAGGCCTTATTCCATCTTGCCTCAAGGTCAAGAGAATCTGAGCTTGTTTTGCCCCACAAGGCTACATAACAGGATATTTTGCCAAAGGTGTGGTTACCAGGTGTCTTGAGTACTAAGGAGGTGTTTACACTTGTTTGTGTACTTTGAACTGTGATGTCTTTTGTCCGCCTTGCTTTGGTATAAAAAGGCTGTGAATAATAAGTTCAGGGTGACTATGGTATTGACTCAGAGCCCTCCTGATGCTAATAATAATAATAATAATAATAATAATAATAATAATAATTCCAAGTGTGCAACTAATATGGTAATACATTGTCAATAAAAGTTTCACTATAAGTTCAGAGCCTCCCCCAACCCTATCTCACTCACCTTTCTCTAAGGAGCAGCCATGGCCAATAGCATAACCAAGAATTTGACTGACATCTACCTACATTAATAAACATATGTAGCATAGATAATAGATGCTATTATGCTATTCATAAGTGTTAGGTTTATAATTAGGGAGATGAATTGCCTTACTCAGACATCATTTGTTAAATGTCAATATTATAAATCTGTTCCAACCATCAGAAGATTCAGCAATAAAGACAGCAAAATCTCAGACCTCGTGGATAACATAGCTTGTAGGGTTGGAAAAATATAGTGAAAAAAAAATCCCCAAGAGTAGTTGAGCAACATATACTGGACTAGATGGATTAAAGGCAGAAGGAGGGGCCAGAGAGATGTCTCATCAGTAAGAGCACTGATTGCTCTTGAAGAGGACCTGGATTTAGTCCCCAGCACCCACATGACAGTTTATAACTGCCTGTGACTCCAGTTCCAAGGGATCTGATGTCCTCTTCTGGCCTCTAAGGGCACTGTGCACACTGTACACAGACACACATGCTGACAAAATGCTTATACACATAAAATAAAAAAAATCTAAAAATGTAGAGTGAACACAGAGAGAGATGGGTAGTAAGGAGGGGTGGATCTGGGAGGAGTTAGGGGAAGAGAATAAATATGATCAAAATACACTATGAAATACTCAAAGAATACATAAAATATTGCTTTTAAAAAAACAAAGCATGGCAAAATCATTGGAATATAAGCAGACAGTAAACCTCAAAGCTTTGAGAAATAATAATTTCAAAATGAAGTATATCTGCTAGCTGAATGTTATAAAAAAAAAATAAGCCCATGTCAAGAAGGGCTGAGTGGCAGTGAAGGAAACTTAGGCTGCTGAGTGGGAGAGACACTCTGGAATTCTCAGCAGTAGGGGACTGAAAGCCACAGAAATCAAACTTGGGGTAGTGTGTTCCCAACCAGGATGATGATAGGGACTATGGAGTTGGTGTAGGCCTCTCTCCATATCCCACTTAAAGCTGGCATGAGGTCCCAAACTATCTCTCCCTGGCCCCAGCTCTGCCACAGGGTGGTAGAGACCATGGAGGAACAAGTTCCCCCCAAGGTTGAACAGTTAAAGCACTCAAGCCCACGAGGACTTAACTCTAGAGCAAAGCCTGAATCCCAGAGCCTCCACCAGACACGTTGAGTCCACCAGAGCCCTTGGTAGAGTGCTGAGGTCGGCAGCCGAGCCACCCTGGTTACACCAACTGCAGACCGCATGCACATGGGCACCCGGAAGCCCTTACCGAGCTGCATCCTGCAAGTGCCACACCTTACAGATGAAGTACACTGTTGGCTTTAGTTCCACCATTGCCTGAAGCAGCCCAAGCATATTGTCACTGTCACACAGCTCTAGATATCAGCCATCCCAGTTCCTCACTGCAGGGGAAGGAGTCTTTCCCTGAGGCTGCCAGTCCAGGGCCTGATGAGCAGGGTGCTCCATGGATGAGTCTTGGGCCCCTGGTTTACCTCTTCTACCCCTGCAAGTTGTCCGGGCAGGAATGATGCTCCCTGCTCTGTCTATAGCACCTCCGTGGACAATCCTCATGACAGATTCACTAGGAAGGTATTGTCTGCCCATTACTGACAAAGTGAGGAAAGTTCAGCACCAAGAGAGGGTGTGTCAGCTTTCTATCACTGGGACAAAACAGTGAAGACCAAGGCAACTTAAAAAGAAGACGTTTAATTTGGGGGCTTACAGTTCCATCAGGTCAGACAGCACAGTGGCAGGCAGGCTGGCCTGGTGCTGGAGCAGGAGCTGAGAGGCCATCTGACCCACAGAATGAGGCTGAGAGTCTAACTGGCACTGGGGGCTTTTGAAACCTCAAAGCTTGCCCCCAGTGGCACACCTCCTCCAATGGGGCCATGCTTCTTCATCCATCTCAGACATTTCTAAGGGAGAACCAAGTGTTCAAACATGAGCCTATTGGGAGCATTCTCCTCCAAACCACCACAGGGGGCAAGGGTGTGGCTAAGACTGGACTCTTCTGACTGTGTTTCTGGGTACACATATACATGGGGGTACACATGCACACATGTGTGTGAAGGCCAGAGGACAGCCTTGAGTATCATCCTCAGGGACATCATCCATTCCTTTTGAGATGGGGTCTCTCACTGTCCTAGACCTCACCAACTAGATTAGCCTGGGTAGCCAGTGAGCTTCAAGGATTCTGTCTCTGCCTCTCAGTGCTGGGGTTCCAAGTGTGTGCCACCATGAAGTGTGTGCCACTCTGCCCAGCATTTTCACATGGATTCTGGAGATTGAACCCAGGTCCTTGTGCTTACAAAGCCTGTGCTTTGCTGACTGAGTTATCTCACTGGCCCTGCCTGGACTCCTATTTTGGGCTTGCCTGAGCCTTTTCATTTGGCAAGATCTCTAGAGAAAATGGCAGCCAGAAGGAGGAGAATGCTCCAGGGCAAACAAGAACACGAGGATATGTGCCCTGGTAAATCCAGGGCAAGCCACAGGAGCCCGCTGCCACACTGGGGCTTCAGCAAGAGAGTTTCTGGCTGGATACCACCTGAATCTTCTCACAAGAAGGGTTTTTCCAGACACAGAATAGGATGGGAAGAGGACAAGGCCAGGCTTTTCCAGTGTGTGTGCTGGGGTGGGGGAAGGCTTGCCTAGGCAGGGAACAAGGAGATTCACTTCCCTAATGGCATGAATCCAGTGGTTCATGTCCTTAGAAAAGAGACACATCTTTGACAAGACACAGGCCATGTGAAGGCAGAGGCAGAGTTGTTAGAGAGGTGAAACCATGATCAGGACTGAGCAACAGCACAAACCAGGACAGAGGCATGGGGCACAGTCCCCTTGAGGTCTCCAGAGGGGTCCAACAGCTTGATTTTGCTTTCTGTTTCCTGACTGCAAGAGAATCAATTTCTGGATTTTTAAAAAAGATTTATTTATTCTTACTTATGCGTATGAGTGTTTTGCCTACATGTATATCTGTGCACCATGTGTGAGCAGTTACTGTGGAGGCCAGAAGAGGGCATCAGATGCCCCTGAACAGATGGTTGTGAACCACCTCATGTGGGTACTCGGGATTGAACCCATGTCCTTTGGAAGAGCAGCCACTTAACCACTGAGCCATCTCTCGAGCCCCAATTTCTATTATTTTAAGGCAGCCAATTTGTGGTAATTTACTACAGCAATCCAAGAAACTAATACCCCAGCCATCTTTTTCTAGGTCAGTGTGTCACATCCTATTCAACAATAATTTGTTATGAGTTCACTTTTATCTGGTCAACTAGAGAAATAGTGGCATGTTCCCTTGCTGTGACACAGAGGAACACATTTGGTGAGCACATCCATGGCCAGTCCACTGGGGAAGCCACTTGGGAGAAGGACTTCTGAAGTGCCTCCACATCATCCCCAAGAGAAATGAATGTATACTGTTTAGATTGCGAACCTTTAAACACATTCTCTGAATTTGGTTAAAATGTTGTGGTAACTGGGAAGAAGATTAATTTACACTGATGATATTAAAGCGACCATTTCCCAGCTGAGAATGCCTAGTGGGTATCAGGAACAACTTTCTCATAGTCCCCCTGCAAGGCAGAGTAACTTAAGCCTGCATAATAGGCTGTGCAAGTAGGAGCTGCTGGAATCAGGGTTTAGACCTATGCTGTGCTGCTCCACAGCACAGGATTTCTAGTTTGAGTTGTGCCTACCAATTGATCCCACTGGCATTGATTATCAGAGGGACCTGTGGTGGGGTAGACTGGGAAGGAATTTGGTGAGTCTGAGCAAGTTGGGAGGCAAGAGTAGTCAGTGCCCTCCAGACAAAAGAACAATAGCTGAGCCCCACCCTGGAGAGGTATACAGCAGGCATAGAGTAAGCCTGGCCCTGACCTAGGAGGGGCCATTGGCACATTCAGAGGAAGACAGAGAGAAAAGAAATTGTAGACATTTGAGTCAGGCCTCAGAGCTTCCTCTGTGCACAGCCCAGGCAGTCTTAGGAAGGGCTGGAGCTCTATTGGTGGCCATGTTTCAGGGCCATGGCTGGGTCCCGCTCACCATGCATGGGTCATGTGTGGGATGACTGGGACTCAGACTGTCCTTTTGTGGCATCTCACTCCTTCATTCCTCTTTTTCATGATATGACCTGAGACAAGCTCCCCTACTCCTTCAGGGGTAACTGTGAATGTCAGGAAGGCTCTGCTGGCTGCAGGGTCCTCATACCCTATGTGCCTTTTCAAATTATTCCAACCTAAGTCAAAAGCCCCAGCCTGACAGCCACGCACCCTAAGGACTGAGTGCTGACCTGCCTACATTTGAGTCCACAGTTGTAACGCAGATTCAGTGCATCAGCAAAACTGTCTTGCTGGCCTTTGCCAAGCATGGTCCCTACCTCAGCATTCCTTCCCATGCTGCTCCCTGTGCCTGGCATGTATTTCCAATGACTGGAAACCCAGTCCCACAAGCTCAGACCCCATCTCACATCTGAAACCTTTTCTGATTGTTCAGCTCCCCAGGACTTGGACGAGGACAGTCATCTGTCCCCAGGGACTTGGAGGAGGACAATCATCTGTCCCCAGGTACTCGGAGGAGGACAATCATCAGTCTCCAGGTACTCGGAGGACAGTCATCTGTTCCCAGGTACTTGGAGAAGGACAATCATCAGTCCCCAGGTACTTGGAGGACAATCATCAGTCCCCAGGTACTCAGAGGACAATCATCTGTCTCCAGGTACTCAGAGGACAATCATCTGTTCCCAGGTACTTGGAGAAGGACAATCATCTGTCCCCAGGTACTGGGGGACAAACATCTGTCCCCAGGAACTTGGAGGAGGACAATCATTAGTCCCCAGGGACTTGGAGAAGGACAATCATCAGTCCCCAGGTACTCGGAGGACAATCATCAGTCCCCAGGTACTCAGAGGACAATCATTTGTCCCCAGGTACCTGGAGGAGGACAGTCATCAGTCCTAGCTCCTTCCTCACCAACACAGAAGATCCTGCAGGCAGACAGGAGACAGTGATGAAAATAAAGCAAGCCTCCTGGCATCGCATCCCCCAGGACAGAAGACCTGCCCTTGGCTGCAGAGTCCCTGGGGATCAGAGGGAGGCATAGTCCCAGGGGCAGACCCACTCCAGGTACCTTCCGAAGAGGTCATGAAAACACAGCGACTGTACCTTGACTGTGTCCAGAGGGTAGCCAACAACCACACTGGCTGCACCTGTAGGTCAAAGAACAATACTGGTCACCCAAACTCTGGACTCCTGGGTTGTCCCTGCCATCCCCTAGAGGAGGTCAGAGACCGAGGCACGGCAGTCAGGAGTTACCAGGGGGTCTTCCAGTGCACAGGCCTGGCCCAGTTACTGAGGAAGACGGAGAGTAGACTCAAACCTGGGCCTCATTTTTTAAAGTACCCCAAAATGAGAATTACAGCTCAGGTACACGTGCTGAAGAATGGATTTAGATCCTGCCTCACACCACATACAAAAAGTTATCCAAGACAGCCCAAAAGGTTAAAACTATAAAGATACAAATATGTGGAAAATATTTTACAACCCGGGTTTTGTAACATTTGTAGTTACAATAGAGAAGGCACAAACAACAAAGGAAGAAGACTAATAGGTAAACTAGACATCACAATGGATACTCTCGTGAAAGTGAAGACAGATGGCTGAAAAATGGAGACATTGTTTCCAAATCACCTATCTGTTAGGGTCTCAATTCCAGAATACACAGAGAACTCTTAAAACATTGTTTATCGGCCATAATTGACATCTCTGAGGAGGACATGCCAATGGCCAACAGTACATGAACATATATGCTCAACATCATTGGTCACTAGGGAAATGTAAATCAAAATAATAATGAAACTTCACATCCACTACGATGGCTGCCATTTTTTTTTTTTTTTCGAGACAGGGTTTCTTTGTGTAGCTTTGCGCCTTTCCTGGAACTCACTTGGGAGACCAGGCTGGCCTCGAACTCACAGAGATCCGCCTGCCTCTGGCTGCCATTTTTTAAAAGAAAAACAGATAAAAAGTGTTGACAAAGATACAAAGAAATTGGACTTTTGTTTGTTTTTTGAGACAAGGTTTCTCTGTGTAGCCCTGGCTGTCCTGGAACTCACTCTGTAGACTAGGCTGGCCTCAAAGCCACAGAGATCCACCTGCCTCTGTCTCTGTCTCCCAAGGGCTAGGGTTCAGGGCATGCCCCATCACGGCCATGGGTGAGAAATTGGGACTTGTGTATGTATGTGCACTACATGCTTACAGTGTCCGTAAAAGCTAGAAGAGGATGTTGGATTCCCTGAAATCGCACATATAGATGGATGGTTCTGAGTATATGGATGCTTGGAACTGCGCTGGAAGAACAGTGCAGACTCTTGTGAGCTCTCTCTCTCTCTAGTCCTGAGAACTCTTGTACATTGTAGGTGGCAATGCGAAACAGTGCCATCGCAGCAGAAAACTGGTTATTCCTCAAAAAAGTTAAACACAGGATTACTACATGACTCAGCACTCCGACCCTGGATCTATACCTAAGAATTCAAAGCAAGAACTCAAATAAGAACAAACATACCATGGTCACCACAGCATTCATCACAGGGGACAAAGAATGGGAACACAACCAATGGCCATCAAGTGGCATACAATGAATAAATGTGGTACAGAGCAACGGATAGCTACTTAGCTGTAAGTCGTACTGTGTAGCCATTTCCTCCAAATGGAAACATCCCATCCTGAAAGAAGGATCCTTAAGACTCAGGAAGTAAAACTCACAAGTCTCAGAACTTCCTGAAACTTGTAAGACTGATAGGGTCCTCTTCCCAAAGTTAAATAGGCAGTAAGGGCTGCTGGAGAGAGGAGACTCTGTCCAGTTAAGCTGAGACCAGGTGTACAGCAGCTTTTAGGAGCTGTCAGCCATGCTGGGGTGGGTTCTTCAGTGAGTCTCCCATGCTCCTCTAACTAACCCCTTGTGTGTAAACTTCCTGACCGGTTAAGTTAGACCTTGATGCTCTGGGGGGGGGGGGGTGGGGACAATTCATATCTACCCAGGTAAAGTCATAAAACAGGTAGGAATGGAGTACTGAACCCTGCTGCAATGTAGGTGAACCTTAAAAAACATAGTATGCTAGGCAAGAGAAGTCAGACACAAAGGCAAACATGCTGTGTAACTTTATTTAAATGAATTATAGAGAATAGGCAAAGACAAAAGAACCCAGAAAACAGATCAGGTTCCAGGAGTGACAATTGAATGGGTAAGGAGGAGGCAGGGAGGAAAGGAAGGGAGGGAGGGAGGGAGGAGGAAGAGAGAGAGAGAGAGAACAGGACATCTGGCTACACAAAGTCTCAAAGTCACCTAGATGAAGAAGCCTTTACAGTCCCTAGCAACTGTTTTTCCAGGACAAATTCCTCCACCCCACTGGTGAAAAAGGCAACATCTCCCCCAGCAGAGGAGTCTAACAAGCCAGGCAACAGGAACGCTTGTTGCTTGGTCTAGAACCTCCTGTCTTCTTCACCCTCCACTCTCCCCTGAACTGGGCAGCAGGGAGTTGAACAGCAGCCAAAGAAAGCCTGGATCTGCTGGTCCAGCTCAGCCCAGGTGCCATTGTCTCCCCCAGGGTGGGGCAGCCATCCTCAGGTCTGGAGCAGCAGCTCAGAGCCCTGCTCACACTCAGCCCACATACCTGAAAGCAGGGATGCAAAATAAAAATCGAGGTACTAGGTCAGTAGTTTCTAGAGCTTGGAAAGTCTGTAGGGCTTCAGAAAAA
>CABHPR010134577.1:12849-40507 GCA_902168415.1 Peromyscus melanophrys | reverse complement strand
AGAGGGTTAATTTAATTTTCTTGTGTCTGTTGAGATTTACTTTGCGACTGAGTATATGATCAATTTTGGAGAATGTTCCCTGAAGTGCTGAGAAGATACATTCTTTTGTGTTTGTGTGAAATGTTTTGTAGACATCTGTTAGGTCCATTTGGTTCATAAAGTCTGTTAGCTTCAGTATTTTTTGGGTGAACTGGGGGCAAGTGGGGATAGGAATAGGAGGGATCATGCGGGGAAGCATGGAGGGAGAGAGTGTTGGGAAACATGACTGGAATTGGGGGCAGGCATCTCAGGGGTGATGTAAATAAAAATCTAGTGCAGTGGAAGCCCCCTGGAATATATGAGGGTGACCCTGGTGGAGACTCCTAGTAAGGTGGGGGATACAGAGCCTGAACTGGCTATCTCCTGTAATCAGGCAAAAATTAAATGGTAAGACTAGGACATTAACCCAACCACAAAACCTTCTAATGACCATTTGTCATGCCTGCAAGATGTGCTGGGATAATGGTGGTGCAGAACATGTGCGTTGCCTGGTCCAACTTGAGGCCCATAACTGACACTGCCTGGAAGGCCAGGAACTAGAATCTGGCTGGATATCTCAGAGACCTAGGCTAGAACCAAATATAATTGGAAAAAAAGTCAATAAAATGATTCCTAACAATATTCTGCTATATTCATAGACTGGTGCCTCGCTCAGTTGTCATTAGAGAAGCTTCATCCAGCAACTGAGGGGAGCAGAGACCCATAGTCAAACATTAGCCAGAGCTCAGAGTGGGGAAGAACTGTAGGAGCCAGAGAGGTAGAGGGCACCATGAGAACATGACCCACAGGATCAACTAAGCAGGGCTTGTAGGGGCTCACAGAGACTGAAAAGACAACCATAGAACCTGCATGGGTCTGAGCTAGGACATCTGCATATACCTTATGGTTGTGTACCTTGGTGTTTTTGTGGGACTCCTAACACTGGGAGTGGGGGTGTCTCTGATGCTTTTGTCTGTCCTTAGAACACTTTTCCTCCTACTCGGTTTCCTCATCCAGCCTTGATAGGAGGATTTGTGATAGTCTTGTTGTAACTTGCTATATCATGTTAGGTTGATATCCCTGGGAGGTCTGCTCTTTTCTGAAGGGAAATAGAGTAGGAGTAGATGTGGGGGAGAGGGGAGGTGGTGGGGAGGTACTTGTAGGAGTAGATGGAGGGGAAACTGGTCAGGTTGTAATGTATGAGAGAAAAATAAATTATATATATATATGTATATATATATATATATATATATATATCATGAAGTTGGGCATGGGCACTTAGGGATGGGGTTGTATCAGCTACTTTTCTATTGCTGTGATAAGACAACATGACTAGGCAGTTTATGGGGGAAATTTTTATTAAGGCTTTACAGTTCAAATTGGATAATAGGCTATGATGGCCAGAGGTCGCAGGCAACAGGTGTCTAGAACAGTAGCTGCAAATACACATTTGGAATTATAAGAAGCAAATACAGAGAGCTAACTTGGGATGTTGAGTTTTTTGAAACTCTCAGTGATGTACTTCATCCAGTAAGACCATACCTCCTAATCTTTCCCAAACAGCTAATGACTGGAGATAAAGTATTCAAATGCTAAGACCTTACAGGGGACAATTCATTTGAACCACCAGAGGTGGAACTGGAAGGGGTTGAGGAGAGAAATGGGAATGAGTATTATCAAACTACATTGTATCCATGTATGAAATTCTCAGCAAATTCATAAAATACTGTATCTTAAAAGCTGGGGCATGGATAAGTTGTACAAGAATGTTGTCATCTGTGTGGCAGTAGACCTGCAGAAGAGAGGACACTCTCTTGAATGATATGACCATTTGTAAATTCCATAGCTGTTATGAAGCTGTCCCCTAGAGTCATTTAACTACTTTCTACCTGTCCCCATACAATGCTCAATAACAGTGGGTTGTCAGAATGAGACTTGAACAATCGTTTATTTTTACAATAAAATTCATTTCTGTCATCTTTACTATTTTTTTGTGATGAAAATGTGTCTTTTTACTAGTCTATAGGCTATTTGCTATTCTTGAGAGTTATCTATTCTAAATATTTTTCTCATTTTCTTTATTTGGTTGTTGAATATTTTCATCTTGATTTGTTGTAAGACTTAACATGAAAAATTAATTGAGAGTTTTCTTTTGAGACAGGCTGCCCTCAAACTTGCTATGTAGCTGAGTTCCCAATTATCTTGTCTCTATCTCCAAAATGCTTAGTTTATAAGTTTATGCTACCACATTCAGGTTTCTGTATTTTAGTAGTTTTTCTACTTTATCACCTATCCTCTTATTTATTTTCTTATATAGTTTTATAATTGCTGAAATAATTTTTTTTCTATGGGTTGTAGGGATTAATCTGAAATAACAAAAATTTGAATTCTCTCATACTTTGATTTTAAGGCCATTGGGAGAGAAAGGGTTGAAGTGTTCTTTAGACAAGAACTTTTCCTAAACCAGTACAGGCTGTAGGGCAGGTGTGTGTGTGTGTGTGTGTGTGTGTGTGTGTGTGTGTGTGTGCGCACGCGCCTGAAGAAGTTTCATCCCTCTAAGGCAAAGCAAGATGTCTACTTGCAAATACTTTCAAGAGAAAGAGGGAAAGTTGACTAAGTTAATAAGTGACCTATCCTACCTTTGGCCAGCTGGTATTGGGATGGGTGTTCTGGGCCCCCTCACACACTTTCTTGGTAATTTATAGAATTATTTTTTGTTTTTAGATTGAGATCCATTTTTACTTCATCCTCTTTCAAAATATGAGACGTGGCTTTACCTTACTACTTTTTATCAACTCTTCTATGTACGCCAATTCTGTTTACCAAATAGTTTATTATTATCTAAGGAAGTTTTTATTAATCCAGATTCCCTTGAGCCCATCCCAATATCAGAAGAAGAGCCCAGACTATTTAAATGGACAGCCATGTTTGTGAAGCCTGGTGGAAAGCCTCCCTCTGCAAGTGAAGGTGACAGTTTCTTTTCAAAGTCAACATTATTCAAAGGAATGGAAGGAAGCCTGATCTTTAGAAGAAAACAAGTGCTCCCTAGAAATGATTGGATATTTCTTGTGTCTGGATTGACTTTTAATGATGAGGCACAGTATCAGCAAATTCATACATGGTATAAATTTTCTCTCCTCAAATGGGTATTTGGGCTTCTTGTAGGGGATATTTTGGTTATTTCTATCCAAAATATTTAACTATATTATTTTGCATATTAGGTAGTTTTCTCTAAAAAAATGAACCTTCCCTGCCCAAGGAACAAAACGTCTAGTTCAGTCGATGGTTCTTTCCTAATCAAATGTCTAGACTGTGAAATCATTCTAGAGCTATACATTGAAGGCCCTTGCAATAGGGGATCTTGCGCTTGACTCAGCTTGGATTGCTAATTATTGGCAGAAAGAAAAACAAGCATCGTCTGAAGTAGGAGCTGTTTCTGGGTAGGTGGAGTATGTGTTTGAGAACACTCAGAAAACTCACAAACACATCAGGCTGCTTTCTCATTGGCCTACAGTGGAGCCCAGACTCTCAAACTGGGACTGTTACTCCTCATGGTAAGTTTCGCAGGAAGCTTATAGCAAATGAAGAGTAGGAGGTTAGCCGCTGTCTTTCCAGCAGGCATTCTAGCTGGGAGCCACCACCATCTGTGAAAAGCTAGTTAATAATTCTCAGCCTTAGCTGTGCATCAAAAGATTTGGGAAGCTTCAAAAATATTGATGCTTGGACCCCATATGGTGTCCCAACTACTGAAACCTGGTGCTTCTGAACTTTGGGGCTTCTTTCTGTGCATTATGAATTTATTTAAAAAGAAAACTTGCCCAAAATGCAGTATGGAGAAGGGGAGGACAAGGGAAAAGATGGGGTTGTAAGGTATCAAGTAAAACAAGAGTCTTGTCAGCTCCAAGAGATGCAGAGGGTGGTGAGCAGGGGTAAGAAGGGATGCTGAAGATAAACTCATATGGGAGTCATGTTTCTCCCTCTGCTTCAAAGGTCAAATAGCACACTGCCACATCTGATGCAATGGAGGTAACTGTTCCTTCTCCAAGGGATGAAATGCAAAACACCTACCAGACTTTAGGAGGAAAGCAGTGATGTTCTCTGTGCCTTTTTCCTTTAGGGAGTGGACTTCTTCAAGGCCTTGACCTTTCTCCACATAGACCCCTGTAAATACTGAGAGACCCCTTAATCCTATGGTTCTCATGACTTGCTTAGGTTGTCTGCAGGGCCACATCCCTTGAGTTTTCTCGTGGAATAATAATGAAATCTTGCTAATTCATAATTCACAGGCCTGCATATTTGCTGAGATTTTAGACGCCATAAACAAAGGCTTAGCCTGGTCTTCTAGCTTCTATTTATAAGGAAGTCTCTAAAGCATTTTGCAAACAATACTTGGGTTTAGGAAACGGTTTAAATTATGCCATTCCTGGCAGGTCAATGCCTTGTCAATGCTGTGTGCTTAGTAAACATTTGTGTTATAGGGTTGTAAGCATTTAACAATGCCACAGGGCAACTTGACTTCACGCTCTAGCCACATAATAGACATACATCTCTGTACATGAAAAGTGCAGTTGAAAGTGAGGTTGAGCAGAGCTTCTGGACTGAGCATTTAGCCTCCCTTGGCAGAGCTGGAGGACCCTAGAGGAGGCATCTCAGCAAGTCCTGCAGACTGTGGGAGCTGCCTTTACTGTACTTGGATAAGGCTGATGGCATCTCACTCTCAATTCTCTCTGAAATCTTGATGAAAAAAATCAATTCTTTGAGAATTTCATACAATGTGTTTTGATCATATTCATTCCCTCCTCTTCAGCTCCTTCAGAGCTGCTTCCCTTCCCTGTACACCTAACTTGGTGCTCTCATTTTTCTTAAACCCATCAAGTCCAGTTTTTGCTCTGCCCCCAACTCTTCCTTTTCTACTTTTAAGTGAGTTAGTGTGCTGTGGACTCAGCAGGGTGTCTTCAATCACTGGGGGGAGAGAGAGAGAGAGAGAGAGAGAGAGAGAGAGAGAGAGAGAGAGAGTTGAGATGGGCAGGTCTTCTTCTTGTTGCTTTGTTTACCAGCCCCATGTCCTTAGCCTGCCATAGATTTGAGGGACTCCACCAGAATTCCTAACTGCTGGGAAGGGGATCCACCAGGATGCCAGGGACTGACTGACTGACACTGATGGATCTCCATTTGTGTCATTGTTTTGTAGCTTATGTTCTTTTTAGACCTGACAAAAGGGAGCCCCTGGTAGAACTATGTTCAGACAGCAGAATAACAAACATGGGTAAATCCATTGGAAATGAAAACATTGCCGTTTGAGAAAAAAAAATCCCAGTAAGGCTCTTTTAAAAAAAATGATCTTATTCATCGGACCCTTTCCTACAATGTTTAAAGTAAATGTGTAAATTTCCCTCCTATGATTGTGAAACACGAGGGTTGGGTTTTTTTTCTTTTTACATTATTTTGTCTTCATAAATGCAGTTATCTAAATGCAGCTGGCTAGATAAAACATGCTCTATAATTGTCTATTTAAAGAACAAGTGAAAGGTGAACTGTCACTTTGATGTTTGGATTCTGGTGGTGGAACTTCAGACACTGCCATTTGCTACCAGCCCTCTGCATTCCCTACGTGGCTGAAGAAGACACCATGCTTGGCAGCAAGAGCCACTTGATCCACTGTGAGCATCCACATGGCCAGGATCTCCAGCTCACACTTTTGGCCCAGACTCTTCTGTGCAGTACTGCCAGGTCCAGAAAATGGCCTCTTTTCTTTTTCAAAGGACAAAATAGAACTAGAAGATGAGAACCTCAAGGTGATGTCATTGTTGATGCTGGAAACATAGACCAGGAAAGTGAACTGTCTGGCTCTGACCCCAGCTTTCCCTAGCTGTTAACAATAGCTGAACCATTTTACCCCGCAGGTCAGGAAAGGGGAAAGCAGGGCTTAGCAGGTGGGTAAGGGACCCACAGTGGCCTCCGGCGAATTTCAGTCCCCATTTTCCCCAGTTGTGCCTCTCAGTGTCTCTTCCTTGCTGGTTGTCTGTGGCTTTCAAAATATCACTTAATGAGGACATTCGAGAAATTACTTGGGAGTGATAATCTATAGAATGTGATTTGATTATTGTTCACTGCAGGGATACCCTGTGGAGTGACAAGAGCCAGCATTGAGGCAGCTAGTGAAGAGGACTTGAAGGCTGTACCAGCTGTCTTATGCTGGCTTCTTCCCAAGAGCTCCTGATGGGATATTCTCCATGATTTCTAAGACCACCTGGAGTTATTAGTACCTTGAGCATTTCTGTAAGACCCCTTATTACCTTTTCCCCGTGCTGCCCAGGTGCCTTAACCAGCTCCTTATTCATGTGGAATCAGGAAATTATACATATACAAGTCTTGTCCAAGGTGGAGATAGACATCTCACTACTGATGCCCAGATGTAAATGGCACAGGCTGTTCCTTAACATTAGTAAATCTGATATCTGTGCAATCAAGAGCCAGAGATCTGAGCTCTTCCTCTTTTCTAACTCAAATATGTGTCATGGTGTTAATTAGAACTGGATTTTAGCCTTTCCTTATATGAATGCTGTTGGTAGTTCCTAAATTTTTAATGAATTTTTCTTTGAGATTTAAGTATTGAGGCAACTTAAAAGGTTTCTTCCTGAGGAGACAAGAGTTGAGTTTAAAACAACAAAAGACAGCTTTGAGTTACTAGCACTTTTTTATATCTATATTTACCAGCACTGAAATCTTAAAAATATTTTAAACAAACAAATAGAAAAGCAACTGATGGGAAAGAATGAACTTATGTAGAAATATTTTAAAAACATGACTAAAACTTTCCACATGTCTTGGTCAATGTTCTATTGCTGTGAAGAGACACCATGACCATGGAAACTCTTATAAAAGAAAGCTTTTAATTGAGGACGACTTACAGTTTCAGATTAGTCCATTATTGTCAGGGCCGGGAGCATGGTGGCATGCAGGTAGACATGGTGCTAGAGAAAAAGCCAAGAGTTCTACATCTGGATCTGCAAGTAGCAGGTAGAGAAAGAGCCACTGGGCCTGACTTGAGCTTCTGACATCTCAAAGCCCACCGTGGTGACATGCTTCCTTTAACAAGGCCACACCTCCTAATCCCTCTCAAGTAGTGCCACTGCACTGCTGACCAAGCATCCAAATATAGGAGCCTATGGGGGCCGTTCTTATTCAGACCATCACAGCATACAATTAGCTGAGAATGTGGTTATTTTCAGTAATATTACACTAGTGATTTTTAATTTAATATCTCCATGTAGACTTTAAATATTTTGGCAACATGAATTTTTTATGGAACAAATTATTATGTTAAAAACATCAAAATTTGACTATTTGCTTATTTTTACCAGTTCTTCTTTGTCCTCCATGGACATCATTATGCTTCTGAATATAGTGAACCAAACTAGAAGTGATGACACAGATTCTAAAGAGTCTTCCAAATAAAAAGACACCAAGTTCAAAGTCAGGACAGAAAGCAAGAAGAGGAAACAGATGGAAGAAAAGCAGCTCCTTGCATTTCAAGGTCATGCCCTTGACATGTTCCTAATGATCCTAAGGAATGGTAGGTTATTCTCTCTTCCCCTTGAAAGAAGCTTGATCCTGGATTGGTGTTTAAGGGAAAGCATGTGTGGGTGAACTAAATGATGTGGAAATGCAGTATGCATTAGGGATGTGGTCAAAGCTTACAGATATGAAATATTGAAAAATAACTATGCATTATAGGCCTTTATATATTAGTATAACATACCTTACACACAGAAGTTCTGGGAGAGTTCCGAAGTTGTCTGGATTTGTGTGCATGGGAGTGAGGTCACATTTGTTTTTCCTTCTCAAAAGAGCATATACTAATTGTATAAAACAATAGGTTCCATTATGATATTTCACACACTCTCACACATTGCTTGCCTTTTTTTATGCCCTTGATAGCCACACTTATCTCCAGGACTATTTGACTCCACTGTTCTTCCTTGTAAGCCACATTGCTTTCAAGATTAGCTTAAGACACATGGTTCAATCTCTACATTTGCTGACTCAGTAGATAGTTAGAACTAGGCCCTAAGCTGTTAAGAAAATGTAATGGGTGAAAACACTGAAAATTTAGGAATCTGAAATTTCAGACTATCCCTGTCTGCCCGCACAGCTGACTGACTGGCCAGGTTTGCTGTTCCTTCAATGCCATGCTGTGATTGGCAATGGTGATATTATGTAAGGTACAGAATTTCCAGGCCAACCACCATGTGGACCAGGTGGTGTTTTCTGTAACAACGTCCAGATGCATCTTTATCCTTGAGATTGCACATTAAGTGTCACCACTAACTTTTAAAGTGATAGATGATAGCTTCAATAAGATGTTAACTGTTTTAGAAGATTAAGCTCAGAATTTTCTCCCCAAAGCGGTATATTACAAAAATTTCTAGACTCATGGCTGGAATATGAAAGCAAAGCTATGGCTTAAGTCCTGGGAAGTATATGACATGATTTTCCAGCCATAAAACTGTGAACTCATTGCCAGAAACTCCTTCACAAGGCCTTCAGAAGTACATGGTATTGGTGTGCCCTATTTGATTTACTGGGGAAATCCATTAAAAAATATTTTCCTTATTCAGTATTCTGGGGATATCTAAGGGAGATGGACCTTTCTGGCTTACTATTGTATGGGCTTGCTAAGTCCATTTAAAGAATTTCCTTAACTTTTATTTTACTTAAATAGAGATATAATTGTATTTATTCATGGGATACCAGGTAGTACTTTGAACTTTATATATATTCTAGAAAAATTTTACAGAGGTATTTAATATAGTAATTTCACCAACTTAAAATTTCTTTGCAGAGAGGATGTAAAAATATATTATGCTAGATATTTTGAAGTATATAATACATTATTAATAACTGTGGTTGGCACTGAACACAGTAGATAACTAAAACACACTCCTTTAATTTGTTGGAAACTTTGTACCTTTGACTAATGTCTCCTCTTTCCCTATTTCTTTCCAGCCCATCAGGCTCATAACCACCTTTATACTTTGTGCTGCTATGGGACTGATATTTTCCAGATTCCACTTTTATGCAGGGACATTTAATATTTAATATTTATGTCCTTTGGCCCTATCCACCTTGCCATAAATGACAGAATTTACTTTTTAAAGGGTATATAATATTATGTTGTGTAGATACACCACATTAAAAAATTAACTTACTTGTTGATGGACACTGAGATAGCTTACATATCTTAACCTTTGAGAATGATGCTATAACGATAGGACTACAGGTGTTTCTTTGGCCTATTGATTTCAATTCCTTAGGTCACATACCCACAATGGGGATTACTAGATCATACAGTAATTATACTTTCACCTTATTAATGACCCTCCATGTTGTTGCCTCACATGCCTGTATTAGTTTGGATTCCCACCAGCAATGTACAAGACTTCTCTTTGTTCCACACCGTGTTGAATTATTGTCACCATTTTTCTTTCCAATAATAACCATTCCAACAGCTGTAATGTAGTATCTCACTGTAATTTTAATTTGCATCTATCACATTATTAGAATGGTTAAGCACTTTTGAAACACATCTTCCACTGTTTACAGCTCTCCTTTTGTGAATTATCTTTTCTGCTTGTCTATTTTTCAATACAGGTACTTATCTTATTGTTGTTGACTTGCTCCTTTCTTTATTTTGCATATGATTTCTTTATTCTATTTTTATTTTATACCCAGGCACCCCTCCCACCCACACACTTTGTTTTTTTCTAGTAGCTTCACATTTTCAGATGTTGTATTTTTGTCTTTTGCCCACTTTGAACCCATTTTATGTATGATCTGAGATAAGGTTCCTATTTCATTCTACTGCATGTGGGCATTGAGTTTCATCGATACCATTTATTGAAGAGATTGCTCTTTGATCACACTGCCAATGGAACACTGTGTGTTCCTGGCTCCTTTGAGAAAAATCAATTGACTTTAAATACTTGAATTTCTTTCTGGGCACTGTATTCTGTTCTATTGATCAATGTGTCTATCTTGATGCTGAAACCATGCTGTTTTGATTATAATAGCTTAGTAAAATTCTTTGAAATCAGACAGTGTGAGCCCTTAAATTTTTCTCATTTTACTCAAGATAATTTTGGATATTCAAGGTCTTTTATAGTCCATACAAAGCTTAAGATTGTTATTTTCAATGTTTTGTGTTTTTTTTTTTCTATGAATACACCAGTGAAATCAAGTTGGTAGGTTGAAATTGACCATGGCATGGTGGGTGCTTATATCATAGACATTCAGGAAGGCTATATATACTTTTAGTCTGCTTGCCTATAGTTTTTGAGTATGAACCAGCACACCCTGTGAGACCTGTGCTTGGCCTAGGAGTCTTCCTGAGGTACAGCCATGGAGTCACCAGCTATTACACCAGAGTCTCTGGGGATTAAGGGAGTAATCAATCATTCTCTGTCACAGGTCTCACAAATGGCTCAGTTATGAATCAAGTGACCTTTAGCTTTGTGCTTTTTATGCAATCCATGCTTTTAAGTCCATTTTTTAAATCCATGCTTTCTAGATGGATCCATGGATAAGGGAGCTACACTGAGTGAGCCATGGCATACATGACTGTAGTTCTAGTTAGAGGCAAAGCAGTGACAAGAGTCCAGGTTCTGCTGCAATCCTTAGTCAACAAGGTTCCTTGAAAGGGGTTTCAGCCAGCATCACAGGGGGCCAAATATGAGGCTACCTCTGGTAGTAGTAAGTTTGCCTTTAATTTTTAATGTGAAGAATAAGTTACACTAAAAATAGAAAATATCAAAATATCGGTTGAAACCCTAATCAAATAAGTTAGTATATGTTGAAGGACCATATTTTAAAACATCTTAGGATCATTATCTAACAACGCTGGATTTATCTTTCATGACTTCAAAATAACACATTTCTCCCCCAGTAGTTCAAGTATACCATTTGACTTACTAAAAGAAACTGCAGCATCGTTAACAGCAGACAGAAAGATAGAGGGCAGCATGAGACTTGAGTGAGGCTGCCCCTCAGAGGTCCAGGACTGCATAATGTGCTCATCTGAAAAGTTGCCAGGAAAAAGGATAGAAGCCATGAAGCGGATCTACCCACATCCTCTCTCCATCTCTCTTGAAGGACATGCAGCTTTTATTTCCCATTGTTTAAGAAGAAAGGGAGCCCTAGGAGACAAAGCCAATGAAGGGTAAATGAGTGTTCTGCCCTCTCAAAGTCAGTGTGAAGATTGGTCAGGGAAAGTAAGTAGGGCTCTGGAGGTATTATTTTTACTGGCTGCAAACAACAGAACTTGCCTTGCAGAAGGGCTTTTGCGAGCTCCTGTAATTGGATAGGTTTGGCTGCCTGAGAGAGCGGCGCATGGTGGTTCCTGATGAATGCTCCGCTTGTGCAGGAGAGTGATTTACCATGCTGCTGAATAAACACAAGGGGAAGAGACAATGATGACTTCCAGCCTCAGCCTCAGCCTCAGCAGTGAAGTGGGCAGAGTAGGAAGGAAGGGCTAAAGAGAGAGTGAAAGAGAGGAAGACACATAGAGAGGCTATAAATATGTGTGTGTGTGTGTGTGTGTGTGTATGGAAGTGGTTTCATTCTGCATGCTAAGAACTGCAGGTGAGGTCTAGCAGGGCATGCCACTTCATTAACTCATCACTCTGGTGAATAGCACCTGAAGATGCACTGCAGCAGCAACAGGGAGACTGTTGACCTCTGCTGCAGGCTGCAGAGTCCAGAAAGCCAGCTTAGGAGAAAGGCAACAACAGACCCAGGGAGATTTCCTAGGCTGTGGCTCCCTGTTTTCCCCTCTACATTACTGTATTTTCATCCTCATCCCTCCTTCCTTTCTGCCCTCCTTCCATTTCCATCCCTTTACTCTGTGGAGAAGGAATCTTTCCTTTTGCTGGGCAGAACATTTGTGACAAAGGAGGAATAGGTAGCCTAGATGTGGAAGCCAACAGAGAGCTTTCAGCGGGAGGCATTTTAGGAGAAAGAGATCTCTTGTTACATGAAAATGAGAAAATGCTGGGGAGTATGTGTGCTGATTTGTTCAGAGGGGGAATGTCCTTCTAGAGAAATAACAGATAAAACAATTCAGAAGATGAAATAAAACTATTTTCCTACAATTGTTGTTCCTTGTCACTTTGGGAAACAGTGAATGAATGTCCCCAGACACCTCTAGCTACCACGGTGTTCATAACTCTGTTCCCAGTCTTGGGAGCATATCTATCTATCTATCTATCTATCTATCTATCTATCTATCTATCTATCTATCTATCTATCTATTTCTGTCTCTCTTCTGTTGAAATTAGACACCATTTGTCTCTCAAAAGTATATCTCCTCTGTTAAGGACAGAGAATATAACTCCTGCTCAGTACTCCCTGTGACCTCCCAGCTCTGTTCTTTCTTGAGTCAGGTGGATGGAGCCACATCTTGGCCACCCTGATGCTCACTGGCTGGAGCTTTGGCTTCAGATTGATGCAGTATTGACCCAGTCCTGGTCCACTCAGAGAAAAAGAAAGACAAACAACCTGGAAATTAAGGTGTCAGTCCTCCGTGGTACCTTCTTTTTCTATGTAACCTCAGTGCAACACTTTAGCTATTTATTCTGCCTTAGCAATTTTTGGGACAGTGAGAAGGTCATGAAGAGGTTTAAAGCAAGCCATCTGGTCTTTCCTAGATGGTCTGTCTTTCTTGGCTACATCTACCATGTGAACAATATGTGTTGAACATGTGCTGTAATAGCTAATGGAAACTATCCTTCTTTCACAATTGTTTCATCAACAGAAAGGGACACAAATTTAAAATATTGTTTGCATTTCCTAAACTCAACAAAGTTTACTCACAGAAGTAGAATCTTCTAGGATCTAAGATGCTCATTTTCTTGCCTTATTGGTGGATACCAGGTTCCTAAATATCATAGGCTCAATCTAGCTGTAAAGGAAAATAAGTTTCACACTCCATATTTTAGAGTATGGCTTCAGCTTTCACACTGATAATATTAGTTAAGGTTAAAATCCTAAAATCATTGTTTGAAAATGCACATTTAGGTATAATTTTGTGCTGTCAGGGCTGAATTCTGCTCCAGCTAGTATTGAGCTGACCTAGAGAAAGGGTTTTTTATATCATAACTTGTCGTGTTTTGTTCTGGTGTTGTCATTTGACTTACTCAAAAAATATCCATTGAGAAAGAAAGACAAAAATGAAACCATATGCTGAGTATTTTAACATCAGTTACAACATTTAACTATATGGGGAATGAAGAGTGAGGACAAACCTAGAAAGTTGGCAAGTTTGTGTGTTCATCACAGTGGTTCTCAACCTGCTGGTCTCTAACCACACAGAGTCATACATCAGATATCCCACACATCAGATATATAAATTATGATTTATAACAGTAGCATGATTACAGGTATAAAGTGGCAATGAAATAATTTTATGGTTGAGGATCATCAACATGAGGAACTGTATTAAAGGTTCACAGCATTAGGAAGGCTGAGAACCACTGATTTACCAGAAGTTTCTTTTAATTATTATTATTTAGAGTAAAGACATAAAAAATCAAAATAAGCCAGGGAAAATGAAGTAATAATTATGTTAGGTAGATGAGTGGTCATGGCTAGAGTATCACTTCCAAGCAGGAATTTTTACATTATAAGCACAAAATGAGGAAAAGAAAATGTTCTTGGTAAATGTCAGTCCTTTGAGCTTTGGAAATGGCACATACCAAGAGAAAATATAGTGACCAAAACACAGAATCTGTACAATGAACCAGCTATAGCTCCTTAGAATCCAACAATGGAGGCCTGAGCGGAAGACCTGTGAAGAAATTAGACAAAGAGCCCCTGAAGTAATGCTTGAATTTGTGCACATGGAACCTACTTTGTGCTGAGCACATCATGTGGCACTCTCAGGCTTTGGAAGGATCCTTTTGATGACACTGGTAAGTACATGAAGGGTTACAGGAATTTATAAAAACTTCTGTGGGGACACCTCTGCCTTCAGGCCTACCTTCTTTGAGGGCTATTTCTCCCCACTGTCTCTTTTTCTTTTTCTCTAGCTATACCTCGCCAGTCTTAGCTGGTAGCCTATTTATGACATGAATACAACCTGCCTATTGCAAACAGACCCACCACACACTTGTGATATACTGAAGAGGAACTTCCAAAAATGCTCTGAGGGTCAGTACTTTTATTATTAGCCATTTAGTTAGGTAAAACATGCTGGATATATATAGTTTTACTTCATTGTTCTGGTTAAGTTTTACTGGCTAGATCGGTGACATCTGAAAAGTTTATGGTCATTGTCAGGGCATTGTTTTCATTTCTCGAGACTACATTGGATCTTCCAGGTCTCTAGTCTTCTAGTTGTTTTATTTTTTAAAAATTAAAGTGTGTATTTACTTTGTGTGTGTGTGTGTGTGTGTGTGTGTGTGTGTGTGTGTGTGTGTGCGTGTGAGTGCGCCCATGTGTGCCACATCGTATGTGTGGAGGTGAAGGACAATTTATGGGAGTCAGTTCCCTCCTATCACGTGTGTCCTGGAGATGGAACTCAAGTGATCAGACTTTGGGGCAAGCACCTTTACCCTCTGTACCATCTTACTGGCCCATTTTTTAAATTTTAGTTTGTAACCTATTTTGTGACCTTGTCTGCTAATTCTATCATGTCAGTTCTGGATTATTTGGATTTTCTTAGTCTTTATGACTTGCATTTTATAGAATTTTGGCATATCTAATACTTTTTGACAGGCTATAATTACTATCATATTAGTCTTAAGTGGACTTTTAGTCCTACAGATCTAGAGTGTTGTTTAGGACCACTTTGTCATGTCATGTTTTGTTTGCTAACTCCAGAGATATGATTGGTTAATCAGGTGTTCATTTTACCCCAGGTTAGATGCAAGAGTCTTCTGAGAAGCTCCTCTAAAGCCTCATATGTCATGTGGATTTCTAGTCTGGGTGGAGGTGATGGAGTGGGGAGGGGAGAAGTCATTGTTCTGAACCCCACCAGAGTTCTGTTTCTTCCTTCTAGTCTTCATAGACAGTTCTTCACCTGCCTGGAGGAGCTCCTGAACATTCCTTGGCTGACCAAGGCCTTGTTGAAGCCCCATAGAGACACCCTCTGCAGAACACAGTCTGAGTAGTTCTTTCTCTACTCTGCAGTCTCCAACATCTTGTTCTCAGGGACTCTTTCATCTCCATCTTCTCACTTCTGGGTGCTGCTAGCTCTACCTGACTGTGCTTCCCCTCAGCATGGCTTGGAAGCCTTTCTCAAGGAAGTGGCCTTGATCAGTAGCAGCACTCACCTAATTGTTTCAGGCCTCTCAGGTTTCCTCTCATTCAATGCTTGTATTCCAGCATCTTAAAAATTATTGTTTCACATGGTTTTCCAGCACTTTAGATGTGTTGAGTGGGAAGCCTTTAAACCAACCTGATCTTGCTACCTATTAGTCCAAAAGACAACTTTTTATTTTCTCTTTATGTTGACACTATAAGTTTTAAGATTACCTATAACTTTGAGATGATAAAGCAAGAAGACACATTTCAAATTTATTTGCCCAACTTATTTATAGCCAATTTTCTCTCAAAGACTTAAAATTTGTGAAGCCAGGGCTAATATCTCAAATTTTTATCTTGAGATTTTTGTTTTCTGAAATTTGTTGCATACTTGCTTTGTACCAAGCCATGATCAAGGTAATAAACAGAACAAGTCAACTGCTCTCTGTGCTCTTGACCGAGGGTGTACAGATGTTGCCATGACCCCAACAGGTAAGCACTGGTGGTTAGAAGAGTCTAACTACCTGATATCAGGGTAAACAATCTGTAAGTTTTTTCATAAGGAGAATCATGGAGGAAGGGAGTGTGCCCCCCATTACGGAATTGAGGGTGCCTTCTGCCTCATCAGTAACTTCTCTGTTTTTATTGTTATAAGGAATTACTCACCCTCTGAACTTTAGACTTTTCTGGGACACAGCTTACCATTCCAGTGCCTTTGGTTTTGCTCTTCCTCACAGTTTTCTCCAATCCAGGGTGCAGGCCCTGGCCCTTTGCCAGGTCTCAGTGCTAGTCTGAAGAGACCTGAATTCTTCAATACTTTGCTCTGCCATAACTCTTGGCAACACGGGGATACAGTGGCTGTCTGGCCCGTCATCTCTCAACTCCCTTCTACTAGAGCCAAGTCTTGTCTCTGAACTATAGCCTAAGTCTTTTGGTTCACTTCCTAGACTTCAGTACCTAGGACAGTTCTTGGTATATTTAACTTTTCTGGATGAATGATTCAAATGTATTTTCATGGATTTTTCCTGCCCTGATGAAACCCAATAGCTTTGCTTGTGTTTCACATTCCAGTGGGGAGGCTTTCTATGTTCTTGAATGAGTTTTTTTTTTTATTTTTTTTTATGAGTTACATCTGCTTGTGCTGGTGGTTGCAATATGATTGTAGGTCAGCAAGCTATCAAAGCAAGAGAGGTTGCATAGGTAAGTCTGAATAAATTTAGAGGGCTCCCAAATGGCATTTGTGTGGCCAAGGAATGGGCCCTTAATCATATTAATTCCCTATGAACTAACACTGATTGAGAGCATAGGGCATATTAGGAACTGGGCCTAGCAATTTGTATTCATGCTCTTATTTTATTTTCATCAAAGGCTTGTTTTATTTAGTCATTTTTTTTTTAGTAGACAAGAAAACTGGCACTTGAAAATGATTGCACAACTTACAAAGATCCTATAGTTAGTTAGGAAACTAGTTGCTGGTTCTGGTTTACAATTTAAATTATAAACCAGAGTTCAGGATGACCAGAAGTATAAAGACATAATGGTCATGGGCTCAGTCATGGAGATGAAGATCTGAGGAATTATCCTGCCCTCATTTTCAGGCTGCTGGTTGTATCTGCTCCATCATTTAGCAGGCACACAGATAACAGTAGATCTCAAAGCATAGTCACAGGGTGGCATTCTTTTGCTTAATGTAAATTTATCAAGCAAAACAGAACTATTTCAATTAGTAACAATCAATAGTAGGTTATGACTTTTTAATAAGGCAACTCATGCCCCTTGGCATGAGAAAGTCACTTTCATTTACAATTCAGGTAATCTAATATGAACCCCAACCATGAATTCCCAGTATCTGTGCTCCTAGCTGAGACCAGGTTCCCAAGTGCAGAAGGACAAAGCACTACAATGGATGCACTAGAATTAAGCTGGCTTCTACCACAAAGCTGCACATAAATATTAGACTGACTCCATAAGACTCAATATTTGGTTTCTGAACCTATTAATATATAATGAGGATACGATGTAATTAATATCGTTTGTTTTGATTTTCTGTTAAATCCGCTTTAGTAATAAGAATGTAGGGTAATTATTCAGAAAGCCTTTTCAACAAATGTCAGTTTTCATCGACTAAAACTCAAGTCAGTGCTTCATTTATTTGAAATGATATTTACAAGCATGCTTTAAGCAGAAATGAATAATTATCAGATTATTGAGTGGCAAGTTATCTGCAAAGAATTGTCTATTTTTTTTTTTTTTGCACCCAGGCTTGATTTCAAATAATAATAGGAAAAAATCTGAGAGTATTGAGAAGCGCCTGATTTTGCTTTGAGTTTTTTCATTGTTAACTGGAATATGAAGCCAGTATCCTTCCTTTGTTGGTTGTAAAATTGCCAGAATCTGAAGTATTTGGTAGAAGAGGTCGGAGTCAGGCATTGTTTCTTAGGAGGGCTGCCAAGTCGTTTATCATCCTGTATTTCAAATCCTTCTGCAATCCTGTATTCTTACTGCAGGTAGCAATGCTTGTGCTGAGACAGTTTAGGGATTTATCCTCTCTGTGTGATGCCTTTTGTTTCTGCGCGTTGCTTTTCCATTCCTTTGCATAAACAATGGAAAATGAGTGTGTCATCTGTTACTGAACTGAGTTGTGTGGATGAAAATGTGAATTCACAGCCATTCATTATTGTTTTTCTGGGAAAACAAAATGCATACAAGAACTCAAACAAATTTAGACTGCTGCACATTCCTAGTTACAAATAGACATGTATGCATAAATCAAATCCTGGCACTATAAAGAATTTAAAATAATGATCTGCCCATGACTCTTATTTAAAATACTCCAATAACATGAAATAAACTCATTAATAATGTTCTTTTTCACATACTCATGACATTCCACACCAGTCACTCTTACAGTTGCTTCTAACATGACAACAAGAAGGTCCTCAATGTCCCGACATGGACTTCACATTCAAGTCAGGAACTGACAGTGACAGGCAGGCACAGGGGATATGGAGCTTGGCTGATGGTGAGAGGTACCATCCAGGAAGATGGAGCAAGGCTGTAAGTGAGAAGGGCTTGGCAGGGATTTTTAGTTCTCTGACTGGCATGTCAGAAAAGCTTTTCAGAAAAAGTGATGGGCGAGCAAATATAGGAAGAGTGTGGTAAAGAGTGAGTCATCTGGGGAAGAATGTCCCATCTTCATAGAGCAGTGTGTCAAGGCCCTGCTGTGGTGATTGTCTTGTTGTGAAGGAGCACAAAAAGACCAGTGTAGCCAGCACAAGGTGAAAATGAAAGATAGGAGGACCAACGGAAGATCTAATTGAATGATCCTATAGTGGAAGCTGGGCTTTTTAACATCCCACATCTAAAAGAAGGAGTTATAAAAACGGTAGGGAAAGGAGCTATTGAGCTGGCAGACAGCTCATGTCACTTGATTGATAGTCATCACAATCTATGTGGGGACTGGAGTTCAATTTGACTTTTAATTTGACATGTCAAGTAGGCCCACATGGTTTGGCAACATTATTTGAAGGCGAGGAGTCAGCGGGGAAGAGAAACATCAGTTATCAAAAGAATGACCATTTAATCATAATTGAGAATAGTGCTTTGTATAGGTATATGAATTGAATGTGGCAGAGTTTTTAGATCTATTTGTATTCTACTCAATTGAAATATTTTAATTATTGTTTTCCCTTGGAAAAAGTGGACCAACGTCTTTGTACATGGCTCCTGAGTCTCAATATGTTAAATTTTCTGTTTGGTATTTCTAGGGCTTTGCTTAAATTTTAGAAGAGGGTCATACAGTAGGTTTGATTAGATGACCAACTTAAGGCAGAGGGGAAGGGAGAAAGGGAGGGAACAAGAATTTACTGGATATACTTTTTGGGCAAACACATTGCTTTCTTTGTCCTCACCAATGACCATTGCAAGAAATCAGTGGGTTTCTGGGTCTCCATCTCATATCTATGGGAAGGGGCTTCCAGTAAGTGATCAAGTAGAGAGCATTGAGGGAATGAAGTCAAAACACACATGGGTTAATCATAACAATTGCACATTTGTCCAGCTGATCAAAACTCCTTTGGAAACTAGCAAAGCTCACAGGGAGGGGGACATTGCTTTCTTAGTTTATACACTCAAGTCTACTAGAAGTTTAGATCCAGGAACAGAAAATACTCAAGGACCTAATCAGCAAATTATCAAAAAAGTTTGCAATAGGGTGGACAAAATCCTGGGAAATGTGAAGACCCTTAGTTCTATGGCATCAGAAAATAAAATATTTATAATAACAAATTACCATACAATGAGGTCACATTAGCAGAATAAAGGCCCAGATGCCTCAGTGATTTAATCTCGCTTTTCAAGTAAGCTTGCATTGAATTTTAATGGGAATTTTGATTGATAACATATTTAGTCCAAAATAGGTCTTTGAAGACAGCTGTAAGAGTATTAACATTTAAAAATACCATGGTAGAAAGTCACTTCATTAAGTAGCTGATAAGAAAAATTCACAATATAAACCTGTCAGTGTCAGACACACTCTTATGACCCATCTATTCCTATTGAGCAAAGGGATGGTAATGTGTCTTTATTGGACTATTCTTTGAACACTATAGGAGCTCATTTTCCTTATTGAAGACAGTGCTGAATGACATCAATGAAGTAGATATGGGAGAAGCATTAAGTTGAGGAGAAGAATTTTCAAGTAAAAGCTGCCTAAATATAAGATTGCTTTGGTGGCTCAGCTTCTGGAAAAACTGCAGTGGCTTTAACAGCTTAGGGATTATCTCAGTGGGGCTGAAAAGTTGGGCCAGGGCTGCTCAGTAGTGACAGAGAGAATCTGTACCTGCAAGTTATATGTGCTTAAAAATCTCTGTAGCTAAATTAAATAGCAAAAATATACCAGTGAAGTTATTAAGTTGTTTAATTATAAATCTCTAAAATATTATCATTTCAATATATCATCATATAAGCCTTATTAATGAGATATTTTATTCATCTTTTTAAGACTGTGAATGTTTTGGGTCTTGTTTTGTCCAAAAGAATGTAAGAAGTCTAACTCTTTGTCTATAGGACAATCCTCTTCATATTTTGCCAAAAGTCATATTTGCCCTATAAATTATCTGTCTGACATGAGAAATGTCCAAGACCTAATAAACATTTTTTTTCCAATTCTTTTGACCCTTTACAGGTCAGGGTACTGTCAACATGCTCCCATCTTCACAAATAACCTTTTGCAGTTGGCCTTCCAGAATTGGTCTTGTGGGTGTAAGAGGTCTGAGATGCCTGCCTCCTTGTTCTGAATTTATGTCTCTATCAGTGTGACAGCTAGGGCAACTAGTAGATAAAGCTGATAGTTTATCAGATGTGCCAGTAGACTCAATTAAAGGGTTCAGGTTGAAACTGCCAATTTCTTTTTCCTGGAAATGCTTTGAAGCCAGGGTGTGATGGCTGAGAGTAATGAGGCTTTGTTCTCAGGGTCTTCTGTTCTTGATACTTCAGGGTCCTGGGAGGACCTCAGTAATGTGTTCCTTTGATCATATAATTCTGCAAGTTTTATACTAATAAGATATTTTACTGTTTGTAAAATGTACTTACCTCTTGTTTTTCTTCCTCATGTTTAGAACTTCTATGGACAACTTTGGAAATTACCTAAGAGTGCAGTAGGTTGCTAATATGGCTAATTTGGATTCATTGGGAGTAATTATTTGGTTTGCAGTCATTAATGCAGTTGTTTCATTGACCAGTACGGGAATCATTTGTAAAAATCATTCTCTTTTCTCCCTGCACCTAGTAACCAGGGTTTCCACACAAGGCCAATGTCAGAGGTGATATATTAGTGAGTGTGTCCTCTGGGTCTTGCAGCCAGAAGCCAGTCCATTCTTTAGTCATCACTATACAATTCTAGCAAATGAGTTCATTCTCTTTTCTTTCTTTTATTTTTGAGATTTTAATATAATTATATCATTTCTTTCTTTCCTTTCTGCCCTCCAAACTTCCCACATACCTCTCCTTGTTCTCTTTAAAATTCATGGCCTTTTTTCATTAATTGTTGCTACATGAATGTATGCATATGTCTATATATTTATATTCCTATATAAATCCTATTCAGTCTGTTCAGTGTCACCTGTCTGTGTGTTTTCTGGACTGGCCATTTGATATTAAATAACCTATTGATGCTCCTCCCTGAAGAAGACTGTTTTTCTTGCTCTCGGAATTCCTGAGTTGTCCGTAGTTCTTTGTGTAGGGTTGAGGCTTGGTGGTCATTGCCCAGTTCATTTTGGCATTCCTGTTGTCCTTTTTCAGCTCATATTTATGCAGTCATGTTGGTGAGATTTCAGGGTATAGCTTCCGACATTCCTAGGAGGCACAGTCCTATAGCAAACTCCAGGATGCTCTGGCTCTTATTCAATGTTCCCTGAGGCTTAGGCATTGTAATTGTTTTGTAGATGGATCTGTTGGGATTGGGCTCCACAACTCTGTATTTTGATTGGTTGTGGTTTTCAGTAACAGTCTCTGTCTGTTACAATGAGAAATGTCTTTGATGAGGGATGAGGAGGATACTTTTCTGTGGATATATGGGTAAATATTTAGAGGATAATTAGTGACTGTGCTAGTTTAAGAAAGTTGTGGTTGTATGTTCTCCTCCCAAGATTTGTAACTTCACTAGCCCTGGCTGTTTGGCTAGGTTTCCAATATCAGGTATGATTTTCATCTTAGTGAGTGGGGATTTCATTTGTATCAATACTTAGTTAAAACATAGGTTCTTCCTTGACAGATAAATATTTGATGATATGGCATGTAAAATTATTACAACATACACATTTTCAATGATGAATGTACAAAAAATACAATTTTTCCACTTTATATGTCTTAAACATTTACTAAAAAGTTTTAATTAATGAATAACAAATATCTGTTTATGGGGTCATGTGGTATTTCGATGCATAAGAATTCCCATTTTTTTTAAAAACAGAAACTTACAGCAGTCTATAACCCATGAGTTAGTCTCTTAGAAAGAAGTACCCTGAATAAACATTTCTGCAAATTTGACAACTTCCATAAAGGTTTATTTGACATTAAGTAGAAGCAGTTGAGAAAAAGGGAAGCTTCTATAATATGAATAATGGCAAATAAATCTTGAAGAAGCATTATCAGTATAAGATTGAAATTTCTTTCCATTTTTTCCATACAAATATTACAAAATCAGTGTCACATAATGATCAAAGAGTATCTATAAAGGAAAGAATTCTAGTATATTGTATTTTATGTTATGTCAGGTATAAATTAATAAAATGCCATTTTTTGATTTTGTGATGTTTGTGGTACTTGCCAGACTTTTAAAGTTTACTTTCATGATTTATTTTTTTCATTCTCATTAAATAATTATACTTAATGATTATTTAATGAATAACAATTATTATTTAATGAATAGTGAATATTTAATTTTGTGTTTGTAAGTTAGCATTTTGTAAGAGGTCTGCCTGCCCTCATTTCTATGGGTTTTAAGCATCACAAAATTTGCTTCTGTCTCTGCCTCCAGCAATCCTGTTGGTAAAAAACCACCCATCACTCAAAACCAAGATCAAATGTCACTTTCATTATAATCTATTTCCTGAATCTCTAATCAGAAAAGAACCACTGTGTGAGGGTATTGTGTTCCCCAAAATATTGTGTATGCTAATAAACTTATCTGGGGTCAGAGAACAGGACAGCCACAATATTAAACATAGAGGTTAGGCAGTGGTAGCATATGCCTTTAATCCTAGCATTCCAGAGACAGAAATCCCTCTGGATCTCTGTGAGTTCAAGGCCAAATTGGAAACGGCCAGGCACGGTGATACACACCTTTAATCCCAGAAAGCCAGCCTTTAATCCCAGGGAGTGGTGGTAGAAAGCAGAAAGGTATATAAGGCGTGAGGACCAGAAACTAGAAGCCTTTGGCCTGGAGAAACATGTGGCTGGTTATGCTTTCAGGCTTCTAGCAGCAGTTCAGCTGAGACCCATTCTGGATGAGGACTCAGAGGCCTCCAGTCTGAGGAAACAAGACCAGCTGAGGATCCGGCGAGGTGAGATAGCTGTGGCTTATTCTGTCTCTCTGACCTTCCAGTGTTCACCCCAATAACTGGCTCAGGTTTGATCTTATTAATAAGAACTTTTAAGATTCATGCTACACCACTGCTTTGCTTTTACCACTTAGAACCATTATCACAATGTCTCGTGTTCTCTTTTTACGTGAGCATCTTATAATTTAAGTATTGCTATGTGTGTTCTTTGTTGAACAAATGTAAATCTTAGCAGAAAATATCTGACATGGATTGAACTTGGACCTAGAGACTAAAGCACCCATAGAAACATAAGAACATATTCAGAAAGAGGCAACTGAGAGAGGCTTCCAGCACTGGAGTCCTAGGAGGAATCCAGACGGCTTGGTAGACAACAGGGACGTTTGATTGACCTGGTAATAACAATGAGACAGATGGGTCATGGCTATGAGTAAGATTTATAATTAGCCAAGGTAACTCCAGCAGAAGAGTTAGAGTTTGGGGCAGCTGAATCATATGGACACTTGCACATGGATGTTTACTGAAGCCCAATTCATATTGGCTAAGTTATGGAGCCAACCTAGGTGTCTGTCAACAGAGGAATACATACAGAATGTGGACCATACACACATGGGAATTTTATTCAGCCATAAAAGGAGGGAAGCTATGTTATTTTCAGTAAAATGAGTATTAATTGGAAACCAGTGTATTAAAGCAAATTACATCAGGCTCAGAAATGCAATGTCACATATTTTCTCTCATTTTGAATACTAGGTACACAAACTAATGGATACATGTATGACATGAAAGTAGAGGTAAAACTGTCTAAAAATTGGTTTAATAGGGGAGGGATGGGAAGAGAAGAGGAGAGCAATGTGGGAACATATAACCAAAGTGCATTGTATACTTCTATGAAAATATCCTATGAGTCTCAGTATTCACATTGAATTCATGCCAATTCAAAAGAAAAGGAATTTAAGGGTGGCAATGATCTCCTAAGAAATAGGAGTATGCTCCCCTAGATCTCAGTCTTGAGAAACTACACTGTAGGCAATAACCTCTGGTAGTTATTTTTGGCTGTCAAATCTTGGGATTTAAAATTGCCTGGTAGACAGACCAATGGGTATATGTGTTCCCAGAGAGCTTTAACTGAGGAGGGATGATCTACCTTCAGAGTGAACAAAATATCCCATAGACTAGGATCTCAGAGTGAATTAAAAGGGGAAAATAGAAGAAGGCAGCAGAGAACCAGCATTTATATGTTTCCTGATGGGAGGAACAATGTTACCCATCACCCTAGACCTTATTACCATTAGGAGCTGTATTGACTTAAATAATGAGCTGAAGCAAAGCCTTCTCCCATGGCTGCTTTTGCCAGGTGTACTGTCACAGCAATGAGGAAGAGTAACAAGCACAGGAACTGGTCTCTCTATGGAAGAGCCTGATTTCCAGCAGGAGAGCCGAGTTAGAACTACAGGAAGTGGGTGGCTGGATGTCACATGGACACCTTAAGCTCTTTCTAAGAAAGATGGAAGGATGGAGCCAGGAGTCATTTGAGCATTGAGTGGGTTGAGAGTTGGCAAGGTAGTGTGAGTCTGGAGTAATCCAGATAACTGCAGCATTTCTAGTAGACAGGGGCAACGAAGTCACCCAACTTTAAATATTACTAGACAATGCTGAGCACATGGTAGAAATGTGCTTGCTATTTGAAAAGTTAGAAAGGGAATAATAGTTTCTAGACAATTCTTACACTCTGTTCACTCCAGAGTTTATCAGTGTCTTCTCTAAAATGTGTTTACCAGAAATCACTGACTCTAGTGAATGATGGTGGAATTCTTTCATTTTTTTAATCAATTTTTTTTGTGCTTTGTAAATGCTATCTATCCCAGATGTCCTTATACTATTTCATGACAATTATGTATACAATTTGTTTTATGACCAATAGTACTTAAAAAACTCATAATCAATTAAAACATACTTGTCTTCCATAACAAAATTTTAAATTTGTGTTCCTAAATGTGCAACTGGCTTCTTCATCCAAAACACAAGACTTTATATGTGTAAATATTAAATTTTATTATATCTTAAAGACTTATTGGGACAATTATAGAACATTAGGATTATGATGATATGATTTTTTTTACCTATAGTATATCACTTTTTGTTTTCTGTCGTATTCAATGTTTTAAATTCTAATTTAATTTATTTAACTTTTTATTTTATTTATTTATTTGTTTTTATTTTAAAATACATTTATTTATCTATTTTACATACTGGCCACAGTTTTCCCTCCCTCCTCTCCTCCCAGTTCCTCCCCTCATCCCTCTGTTCTCACACTCCCCTGACTATCAACAAAACATGGCATACCAGGTTGCAGTAAGTACCTCCCCATATATTAAGGCTGGGCAAAGTTGTCCAGCATGAGGAGCAGGGTCCTAAAAGCCCGTGAAAGAGTTTAAGACAGCCCTGTTTCCACTGTTAGGAGTCCCACAAGTAGACCAAGTCACAGAACTGTGACATATAAACAGAGTGCCTAGGTCAGTCCCATGCAGGCTCCAGGTTGTCAGTTCAGTCTCTGTGAGCCCTGTGAGCTGAGGTTAGCTGATTCTGTGGGGTTTCTCATGGTGTCCTTGACCCCTCTGGCTCCTACAATCCTTTCTTCCTCTTCTACAGAATTCTCCAAGGTCTACCTAATATTTGGCTGTGGGTCTGCATCTGTTTCCATCAGTTGCTGGATGATGCCTCTCTGACGACAGTTGGGTGAGGCACCAATCTGGTCACAGGAGAGATGGCTCAACCATGAAAGGCTAGGCTCAGAAGCAAAAATACTTCATTTTCTTTTGTGTGCATGGACATTTGCTGACTAGAGTGTCTATGTTCAATGTGCATGCAGTGCCCGTGAGGGCCAGAAGAGGGCGTTAGATGCCCTGGAACTGGAGCTACAGATTGTTGTGAGCCACCTTGTGGGTGCTAGGATTTGAAACTGGGTCCTCTAGAAGAGCAGCCAGTGCTCTTAACAACTGAGCCATCTCTTTAGTCCCCGATTTTATTTATTTATTTATTTATTTATTTATTTATTATTTATTTATTTATTTATTTATTTATTTATTTTGTATTATCTGAATAAACATTGTACATGAAAGTCTGTATGCCTATCTCTGTGTTCTAAGTACTTTTTACACTAGGAATTTTAATCAATGTTCCTTTTACTTATTTAACTATGTGTTAAATAAAATAGGATAATAGAGCCAAGGATGGATTTTATAAATATTTTCTGTCATATGGAAAATATTTTGAGCATTAAGTACGAGTCTAATTGAACATTTTTGGAACATGGGACTCCTTAGCTGATATTAGTTATCTGTTTAACTGGTATATACTTTGTTTTCATTTTGACTAATATTTTATTTGATATTATACATGCATATTATGGGTTTTGATCAAATCCAACCCCCATTTCTTCCCCTACAATTCCTCCCTTGTTCCCCCACCACTTCTCCCTCCCTACCTCATGTGCTCTTTTGATTATTATATACACACGTGCTGAATTCCTCCAGTGCTGCACAGATGCCATACTACCTACTCCGTCATGAGTAATTTATGAGGGCCAGCATCCCTGAAGAAAACTGACTGTTCCCCACAACCATCCATTTCCAAGAGCCCCTCAGATACGGGTGGGGCTTCATGATATTTTGATTTTTAATTTTCAAAACTTTTAATTTGCAAATACTTTCCAAAATTTAAACAAGAAGACATGGACACAATACCAGTATGTCCCTTATCCAGATTAATTACTACCAATGTTTCATCTTTTTTTCTCTTTTATCCTCTTTCTGTCTCCTTATTTCTCTGATACATTACTGGATTTTTTTTTTCTGCTATGACAAGATGCTATGCCTAAGGTAATTTATAGAGGAAAGAGTTTCCTGGGGCTTTCATTTTCGTGACCAGCATGGTGGGGAGCAAGGCGTCGGGCAGGCAGGCATGGTGCTGGATCAGGAGCTGAGAACTCACCTGCTCTCCATGGGTAGAAGACAGAGAGAACTAACTGGTAGTGGCATTGGCTTTTTGAAACCTTAAAGCCTACCTCCAGTGACACACCTTCTACAACACCTTCTAACCCTTACCAAATATTTCCACCAACAGGGAACCAAGTAATCAAACATATGAACCTGTAGGGGCCATTCTCATTCAAACAAACACAATTGCTAAATTTAATTAGCATTTGTACAATAATTTTGTATGAATTGTTGCCCATGTTCCAGTTCCTTTAAATACTCTAACAGCTTTTTTTTTTTTTT
>CABHPR010134577.1:2628-12749 GCA_902168415.1 Peromyscus melanophrys | reverse complement strand
TGTGTGTGTGTGTGTGTGTGTGTGTGTGTGTGTGTGTGTGTGTGTCTGTGTGTGTACACATGAATTTAGGTGCCAGCAGAGGCCAGATTGCATACCGCTGGAGTGTTGATCAAACCTTAGACGGTCTTTTAATAAAAAATACAGAGCCAGATACCAGGGTGAAAGCTGAAAGATCAGAGAAGCAGAACAGCCAGCCACTAGTTCTTACCACTATGAAATCCTCAGCCTAAAGAAAGTGAGTTCCTGTTTCCTTATATACCTTTCTCTGCCCAGACTTTACTTCCATGGGATTAAAGGTGTATATGCTTCCCACTACTGGGATTAAAGGTGTGTACCACCACTACCTGGCTCTGTTTCCAGTGTGACCTTGAACTCATAGAGATCCAGATGGATCTCTGCCTCCCAAGTGATAGGATTAAGGGTGTGTGCCACCATTGCCTGACTTCTATGTCTCATCTAGTGGCTGGCTCTCTGATCCTCAGGCAAGTTTGTTAGGGTACACACTGTATCACCACACTGGAGTTAGAGTTATAGGTGATTGTGAGCTGCCCAACATGTATGCTAGTAATTGAATTCAGGTTCTCTGCAACAGTAGTATGTGTGAGTAACCACTGAGTCATCCATTGCATCCTCCATAGTTCTTACTTATTTGTTATGGCATTTATATTTTTGAAGAATTGAGAATTTCTTCTCTTTTAATGCAGCTTTCCTCATTTTAGAATTGCTTAATATTTCCTTCTTATAATCAAGTTATACACTTACAGACTGAAACTAAAGTATACTTTAGTTTAGAATATTCTATATTCTATAGAATGATCTATAGAATATAGAATAATCATGGAAACAACCTTTGGGCATATCTCTGAGGCATTGTCTAGATTGTAGTTGAGATAGGAAGATCCACCTTAACTGTGAGTAACATGATTCCATGGACTGAGTCCTCAGACTACTTAAAAAGGATTAAACACTCTGAGAACCATCATTCCTCACTCTCTGGCCATGACTATAGATGCCATGAGACCACATTCCTCCTTCTGCCACCATACCTTCCTTGCCACGACAGACTCTATGTCCTTGAACTGTGAGCTAAACTCAGTCATTTTCTCTTAAGCTGTTTCTTGACCAGTGTTTGGTGATCACAAGAAAAACACCTCATACAAATTTTTCACAGTACAGTTAATCATTCTTCTCTGTCTATTACAATGACTGTTTTAAGAGAGACTACACAGTATAAAACTGTGCAAAAATCCTTGTTGCTCATCATAAAAATGCCTCCCCCATTTGTTGCATCCATTGACAATTTCTGTTTTACACACTGTATTCTTGGGTATTGCTAAATAGTAATTTTCTAAGTGCATGTCTTACACACTTGGTAGTTTTTATCTTATAATGGTGTCTGCTTGTAAGCAAGAGTTACTCTTGGTATGCAACTATGTATTTAATTATCTATCTGTTATCAGTGTTTAATTGTTTTGGCACTTAAATGGTCACAAATTTGATCTGTGGGAGCTCCTTCATCTCTCTGTAGCATGCATTCATTTTTTTTGTTTTAGAATTTATTCATTTGAGGGCAATAAAAGGATATTTCAGCCTTATTATTTTCCTGACTCACCACACAATTGGTAAGAGATTATTACAGTTTTGATATGATGTGCCTCCTCAAAGGCTTGAGTATTGCATGCTTAGTTTTCAATGCAGCAGAGCTGAAAGTGATTGGGTCATAAGAGCTCTGCCCTACCCTTAACTTGTCATACCTGGGAGGTGGTAGGAGGTAGGGTCTAAGCTGGGAACATAGGTCGTATAGGGGGTGCCACAAAGGGTCAACATTCTTGTCTGTAGTTCTTAATGTCACTCATTCTCGCATTTTGGCCACTGTCTGGTTAACATCTTTCCCTTGCCATGTAATTCCTCCATGCTCTGTCTTACAGTAGATCCAATAGCAATGGAAACAGTCAAGTACGGCCTGAAGTGTCTGAAACTGTGAGCCAAATCAGGAGTTCCTGCTTTAAGTTGTTGCATTACTGGACTTTCCTCCAGATAGATTAGCTTCCTCTTTACCTAGGGCCTGGTTGGCACTAGTTCTGTTGTGCATCTTGACCTTAGCTGCTCCCATAAAGACTCCATGAAACTGGGAAGCACAACTAAAGTGCCTAAAACATCTCGAAAGTTTGCAGTACCCACAATAATGACTGTAAGACTGAATCACTGGGTACAATTGTGTGCTCCTGACCAGTCTCTTCACTTTTAGTTGGTCACCCGAACCTTTAGAGATAAAGGAAATGTGAGCCGTCCTCAGTTTCATGTCTTTGGCTTAAGTCTTACTGCATACATTTGTCATAAAGCATGCTTCAGTGGTGTTAGGCCAGGTCCATATTCTGTCACAAGAGGATGGAAATGGGTGGTAATATTCTAGGGAAAAGGGAAATGTAGAAATTTATATTTCCCAAAGCAAGAAGCTTGGGCATGACTTTCTTAAGGTGGTTCTTGTTATCGCATCAGGCTTCTATGCTGAGAAATGAGGGGTCTCTCAAGTAAAACAAATTACTGTGCAGCTCTCTTTCAGATCAGTTAAGTTATGACTGCCTTTCTCTCCTATCTTTGTTTCTGTGTCATTTTTCCTACTGTTCCTTTGAACTGTTTTCTAAAATTGGTATTACTTTTGTGTGTAGGAACTGAAGTATTTGTTCAATCGAGTGTCCGTAGTATCCAGCTTGTAACTGGACAAAGGTTTTCTTAACTACCTAGAGCCAAGATGTCAAGATGTCTTCTAATCTTTGTTAAAAGTGTGTGTGTGTGTGTGTGTGTGTGTGTGTGTGTGTGTGTGTGTGTGTGTGCATTAATATGTGTACATGAACCTGTGTACATTTATTAAGATGTGCTGTGTATTCTCAGCTAGGGGCCTTGAAGTTCCTTTTTAGCTGTAGTTTTGGTTTACATACAGGCTCAGGGTTAGCCAAAACAATGGCTAGGGTTTACAGTTTGTTATGTATAGTCCCAGATGTGTGCACATCTCTACACATCCATGGAAATTTCTAGATTCACATGAATGAATATATTGGAGTTATCAGCTTCTCCAACAGCCATTTCATTTCTAAGAGTTTCCTTTTTTTTTCCCTCCAAGTGTTATTTACCACCCAAGGAGTCATAACACTCAATCATCTCTGATTGTTTTAGAAATGGGCGGAGGCCCAAGGAAGACAGCTTTGTGAGTACAGTCTTCCAAGGACAAACAAAAGGTGTCAAATAATAGTTTTCTGGTAATGGTGTTTGGCAGGAATGACTGCTCCTTTGGCGACCGCCAGACTTCTGGTCTTCATTGATTTTGGGCTACTGTTTCTTAAACTTGCCACAAGGATATTATTAAAGAATCTAAAGCAAAGTACTTGCTATTCTTACTAAGATTTTAAAAATGTTCTTATTAGTTTTTAAGTTAACATACAAAGTAATGAGTGTCTTTATAGCATCTTACATAAATGTCATTTTACTTTGGTATTAGTCTCTTACCCCGCTAACTTCTTCTAACTTCCCATCTCTCATTGCTGGCCCCTTTTCCTTTGCCTTAAATGCTGCTGCTTCTGCTTTATATCACATGTATTCCATTACTCTTCCCCACCTCCATTAGGATCTTATCCCCTCTGCTCATGGTCACTTCGTTACTTTCATGATGTATGAAAACATGCATGTATAAACACACACACACACACACACACACACACACACATACACACACACACAAATTTAGTTTCTGCATATGAGAGAGAGCATGTAATTTTTGTTTTTCTTAGCTTGGTTTATTTAACCTAGCACAAGTATTTCCAGTTCCACTTATTTTCCTGAAATGCCAAGATTTTGTTTCTCTTTATTGCTGAAAAAAAATTGATTGTTTGTATACACTACATTTTCATTCTCCATTTATCCAGGTGCCCATCTAGGTTGGGTCTATTTGCTGGTTGTTGAACAAAGTACAGCAATAAACATGGATGTGTAAAAAATCTCTGTGGCATGTTGACTGGAGTCTTTTGGTTATTTACCTAGAAGGGGTGTTGCTGGATCATATGGTAGTGCTAGTTGATTTTGAAACCTCCACGATGAGTTTACATTCTCAATAGCAGTGTTTAAAGATTCCTTTACTCCATGTCCTACTTAGCATTCCCAGTTTTTATTTGCTTGATTACAGTCATTTTGAATGTGGTGAGATAGAATTTTAATTTGTATTTCCTTGGTTATTAAGGGTATTGAACAATTTATTAAGTATATTGAACAAGTGTTTATTGCCCACTTGTCTTTCTTCTTTTGGAAACTCTCCGTTCAGTTTGTTAGCTGATTTATTTGTTGATTGATATTTGTGTGTGTGTGTGTGTGTGTGTGTGTGTGTGTGTGTGTGTGTGTGTTTAATTTTTGTAGTTTAATATATATTCTAGATGTTAACCCCATTTAATGACTAGCTGGTATAGATAATTTTTTCTAGTTCAGTGAGCTCCCACTTCACTGTGGTGATTATTTTCTTTTGTTGTGTAGAAATTTTTTAATTTCATTAAATTCCATTTAGAAATTCTTGGGACCATTAGATTCTTTTTCAAAAAGTCTTTCCCTATGCCTATATCTTGAATATATATTTATGCTTTCCTTTACTAGTTTCAAAGTTTTAGTTCTTACATAAGTTTTTTTAATTAACCTTTAATTTATTTTTATAATTGGTAAGAGGTATGGATCTAGTTTCATTTGTCTCCTTGTGATATTCAGTTTTCCCAGCACCATTTATTGAAGAATTTTTCTTTTGTCCTCGAGAAACCTGGGATAGAAGGGATCTATATTCTTTTGTTGCTGCCAAGAAACACATCACACTATCAGTAATAAACACTGCCATGGAGTAAAAGATGGAAAATGATAGTCAAAGCAAATGGAACCAGGAAATAAGCAGGAATAGCTATTTTATGTTATTATCTGAAAAAAACAGATTTCAACCCAAAACTCACAATAAGAGATAAATAATGTCACTACAAACCCATTAAATAAGTAAATAATCCAACAATAAACCAAGAGGATTTTACAACTTTAACATATTTATGTCCAACACAGGTGTGTTCAGTTTCAGAAAACAATTCTTCCAGATGTAAAACTGCAGACTAACTTAAACACAGTGATATTGGGTGACTTCAATACTCCATTCTTACCAATATGGAATCTTCCAGACAAAAGCTGAACAGAGACACATTGGAATTAAATGAGATTACAAACTAAATTGACCTAATAGACCTTTAAAGAACATACAATCCATATATTAAGGGATATACATTCTATTCAGCAGCACATGGAACTTTCTCCAAAACTGACCATGTGTAAGTATAAAAAAAGTCACTTTCAACACATCCTAACAATATAGTTGCCTAAACAAGACCTGCACAAGGAAAAACACCAGTTGACATTCCAAAGTGAATGTGGGAAATCTCATAGGCCCCACCCCCATATGAAGAGCTACGGACAACTAATTAACAGCTGCTAAGAGAGGAAATTCAGTCTTCTCTCATTGAGCTCTCTGATAGATTATCCAATTCCAAGTGGTCAGCCCAAAACAAGTATACATATAAGCAACAATAAATAGACTCAGCAGCGCGCTCTCTCTCTCTCTCTCTCTCTCTCTCTCTCTCTCTCTCTCTCTCTCTCTCTCTCATAAATATATATAATATCTATTCATGTGTATAATAAAAATTAAAGAAACATCATTAATTTGAGATGGGGGTCATGGGAAGAGTTGAAGAGGTGAGAGAATATGGTGGCATTGATGTAAATAAAGTACTCAAGTGCAAAATTCTAATTTGGGGTCAGTTTTTATACAGGGTACAAGGCCTGTGTATAGATTGTGATGGAGCTTTAATGTTCTAGCACCACTTATTGTCCAACCTTCTATCCATGTTTTACTTGCCTTTGCCAAAAAAGGAAGAGTGATATTATTATTTTTTTTTTTTTGGTTTTTCGAGACAGGGTTTCTCTGTGTAGCTTTGCGCCTTTCCTGGAGCTCACTTGGTAGCCCAGGCTGGCCTCAAACTCACAGAGATCCGCCTGGCTCTGCCTCCCGAGTGCTGGGATTAAAGGTGTGCGCCACCAATGCCCGGCGAGTGATATTATTATTCTATTTCTAGGTTACCAACTATTCCAATGGTTGATTTGTCTATGTCTTTGTCAGTTCCTTACTGTTGTGATTGTTGTAGTTTTAGGTTAATCTTTTTCATTTTGAGACATCATCTCACTCATCCTGAAAGGTAGTCTAGATCTCCTGTTGAATCCGATGTTGGGCCTTTTGTGTTCTGGGATTCCATTGCATACCTACAGTAATTCTCCAAGACAGGCACTCTTAGAACTCCAATATTCTTTCATATTAGATTGGTTATTCTGAATTCTTTGTAACCTTTTAACTAAATTTTGGAATTAGTTATTTCATCTATATAAAATAACTTGCTGATGTTTTGATTGTGATTTTATTGTTTATGAAGTTTGACAGAAAAATAATCAATATTTTAATCCTATTCAGTCCTTTTGTCCACGAACATGAAATATTTATATTCAGCTCATTATCTTTCATCTGTTTTATAGTTTTCTTCATATAGATCTAATGTATATTTTATTGACTTACAGATATTAATTATCCTATAAATATTTTTCTTATTTTAATAGGTGAGAAAATTATTTATCAATGAGCATATTAGAAAGGCAAACTTAAAATTTAACTAAAATACAGGAAAAATTTATAAGTAAAGATGTCTACTTATGTATTAGTAATAACTTAAACATAAATTTATTTAATATGTAGCAATCTTAAAACAGGCTATTTTTAATCTCATCTTTATGGGTGTGTTACTTTCATGTATGTCTGTGTAACACATATGTGCCTGTGGAGGTCAGAAGAGGATGTCAGATCCTTTGTGTCTAGAGTTGCAGACAGTTGTGAGCTGCCTTGTGAATTGAAGCCAGGTCCTCTGGAAGAGCAGACCATGCTCTCAGTGGCTGAGCCATCTCTCTGGCCCCTGTTGATTTATATGAAAGCACTGCCTTGTTAGTGGTTTGTGGTGATATTTTATTTGTGCTGAAATGTGGTGATATTTTATTTGTGCTTTAACAAATAAAGTTTGCCTGGAGATCAGAGGAAATAGCAAGCCATTTTAAGTAAACAAAGAAGTCAGGCAGCACTAGTACACACCCTTAATCCTTTCACTTAGCAGGCAGGGTCTCTGTGTGTTCAAGGCCACACTAGGGAACAGAGTCCAGCGTGGTGACACAAGCCTTTAATCCCAGTACCAACCATAGAGTTCTGGAGGCCTGTACAGACATGAAGTGAGAAAGCTGGCTGGGAAGAGGAAGTGAGATAGCTAGACAGAGAGCAAATTAGATGGCAGAACAGCAAGGCAATAAAGGCATGGGTAGACAGGAAGTAACTAGCATTTGGAAGCTGCGGAGTTGGTGAGGTAAGGTTGGCTGGTGGCTTTCCCTATTTCCCTGATCTCTCTAAGGCTTTCATCCCTGTATTTGGCTCCATGTTTTTTATTTAATAAGACCATTTAGAAATTCATCTACAGTGGTTGCTAATGTAAATGATAATGGCCTTTGCTGTCATTTATTTTTTCAATTGTATTTTAATTGCAACGTTTTCCCTACCCTTTTCTGCCACTAACCCCCCCCCCCCCCCCCCCCCCCCCCCCCCCCACACCCTCCTTTAAGTTCATGGTCTCTTTTTTCATCATTGTTATTGCATGCACATATGTATTTGCATATGCATACTTATTCCTAAATATAACCTACTGAATCCGAATAGTGCTACTTGTATTTACGTTTTCAGGGCTGACCATTTAACACTAGACAACCAACTGGTGTGTTCGGCTCTGGGGAGGGCCACCTCTTCTGCTCCCAGGTTTGTTCAGTTTCCAATAGTTCTTTGTGTAGGGTTGATGCCTCATGGGTCCCCATGCTTTTCCCCATACAGTTTGGCATGTTTGTTTGATGTTGTGAAGGTAAGTCCCTATTGCTGAAGACATCATGTACTTCAGAAACAGGGCCCAGAGGCCCTGAGCTGGAACTCTGAGTATCTGTCCTTGAAGACTTTCTTGTTACTAGAAGGTATCATGCAAACTTCCGAAGGAGGGAGGCAACCACCAGGCATACCCTGACACCTATGGACCACATCAATGTCCACTCAACAAGAGGATAATTATCTCTGGCCCTGGAAACCTAGCTAACTAATTAGTGCTAGTGAAGTCATGGTTATTGAAGGAGATTCTACAAAAACTAATTTGCTAAACCAGTATTACCCTTAACAGCAATCTATACCCACAAATAACTGTAGTCTTCATCCCTCATCAAAGAAACCTCTTTGCAATGGATAGAGACCACTACAAAAAACCACAACTAATCAATATGTGAAGTTGTAGAGCCCAGTCCCAATGAACACATCTACACAATACTCCAACACCTAAGTCTCAGGGAACATTGTGGAAAAGGGGCCAGAAAGATTGTAAGGGACTTTCCTGTGAGATTGAGTCTTTTAGTAATGTCAGAAGCTATGCAGTGAAGTCTCACCAACATGATTGCTGAAACATAAGCTGAACAAAGAAGACACTGCTTTTAATTTTAAATTGCACTTGCTTATTACTTTTCATGTTCATGGCATGCCCATGTTCACAGAAAAGCATTGACTTTTGTTTCCTACCTTTGTATACTGAAATTTAACCATAGTTACTTATTGATGCTAGGAATTTTGTGGGTTTGATTTATTTCATTTGACTATTAGTACTCTTAAGAATTTATAGCTTCATTCTTATAAATTAATAGTTAAATTTTCTTTTATATGGACGATGCCTTGATTATTTCTTGAGTCCCATTGCAATTATGACTCTTATATCTGCTGTCTGTATTGTCAATCTCTCTCTCTGGAATCGTAGGCTTTTGCCTTTTTATACTTTTTGTGGTGTTTTTATGATTATAGTTCTTAATTTTAAATTGTAAAATATATTAGTATGGGTCTTTTAGATTTATTAAGAGACCTTTGCTTATGTCAGTGTTATAAAAATAAAATTCCATAAAATTGTTCAGAAGATTTTTCATGTTATCTTCTAAATTTAAGACTACTGGTCCATAATTGATTGTTTTGGAGACAATAAGATAGGGCCAAGTTATGCTTTTCCCCACATGAATATGGAACTGATCCGGGACCATTTATTAAAACACAGCCCTTTCTGTACCAAGATTCTGTGGCATCATAAACAAAATTACTGTTTAGTATACGTTATGTTTCTATACTCATTATTTTCTATAGTGGTATTCTATTTGTGCTGAAATGTGATTTTATTTGTATGTTAATAAATAAAGTTGCCTAGGGGTCAGAGCTATCAGCAAGCCATAGCGAAAGCCAGGGCGGTGGTGGTGCATGCCTTTAATCCTAGCACTCGGCAGGCAGAGCTAGGTAGATCTCTGTGTGTTCAAAGATACAGCCAGCATTGGAGACACACGCCCTTAATCTCAATACCAACCATAGAAGACTTGGAGGTCTGTATAGAGAGGCAGTGACGAGGCAGTCACGTAGTTGGGTTTACAACCAATGAGAAGGAAGAACAGAACTCTTATTTTAAAGGCGAACGCACAGGGAGTAGTTCCTTTTCGGAGAGGTCTCTTGGCGGGAGAGGCTAGCTGGCGGAAAGCGGGTAAGACTCTTAGCTCTGACCTCTTTGGCTTTCATCTTTACATTGGCTCTGTGTCTCTTATTTAATAAGGCAGCTGGTTACATCTACATTTGGCGCCCAACGTGACAAGAATCCATAAGAAACCGCTTGACTCGGCTTGGCTGCGGGTCCGCCGCTGGTCCGGTCTCCCGCCTTGGCGGTCGGCTCCGGACGGCCGGCTCTCTAGCCGGGGCCGAGTCGGTTTGGCCTCAGGCCCCAAGCGGTTAGCTTAAAAGCCAGTGCTCTGCCGAACAGGGTCCCTGTCTGTAAGGCCAACGCACGTGGTTGGAGTTTAAGGAAGTCTAGCCCAGGCCTGACTCCGCTCAAGCGGGGACACGTGTCTGGATTTAAGCTTTTAGCCAGGGCTTCTCTCTCTCTCTCTCTCTCTCTCTCTCTCTCTCTCTCTCTCTCTCT
>CABHPR010134576.1:7014-35347 GCA_902168415.1 Peromyscus melanophrys | reverse complement strand
TTTTTTTTTTTTTTTTTTACATAACAAATGTATTCCACTAAGATGAAGGAACTACTTCTTATTTAAGTTTTTTGGCCTTTGTATCAATGAATTCTTTGTTATAACTTTATCATGTTTCATGTCAAGTTATGAATCTGGTCTTTCCCTCAGCTATACAGCTATATAAAATGTAAAGTGGCCGGGCGGTGGTGGCGCACGCCTTTAATCCCAGCACTCGGGAGGCAGAGCCAGGCGGATCTCTGTGAGTTCGAGGCCAGCCTGGGCTACCAAGTGAGTTCCAGGAAAGGCGCAAAGCTGCACAGAGAAACCCTGTCTCAAAAAACCAAAAAAAAAATAAAATAAAATAAAATAAAATAAAATGTAAAGTATGTATACATATAATATATACATTATATACACATGTATATATATACTATAAACTTTACATTTTATTTTTATATACATCTTAGCTTGCAGGCAACAGAAAATTGACTGACATACTGGGTGATATCCTAAGCACAGGAAACCTCAAAGCCCACCCCCACATTAACACACTACCTCCAACCAGGCCATACCTGCTCCAACAAAGCCACACCTCCTAATAGTGCCATTCCCTATGAGATTATGAGGGCCATTACATTCAAACTACCACATTCCACTCCCAGGTCCCCATACACTTGTAACAATATCATAATGCAAAATTCACTTAGTATAACTTCAAAAGTACCTATTGTTAGGATCCTGCTCTCACTCTTCCAGGTTTAATGTCTTACGTCATCAGCGGGTGACTGCGTCCCAGCCTTAAAGCTGGACATGCACCCCCACGCTCTCTCTCTCTCTGGGCCTCTCTTCCTGTGTTTCCTCTCTGCCAGGCCTGTCTCTCCTCTCGCCCCTTTCCCTCCATTAAAGCTCTAAAACTGATATTGGGTTCTGCTGTGGCCGTGACTCTTCTGCTGACCCACCAAGCGCCGTCTCATCCTTTCACCAATAGTCTAAAAAAGTCTCAACATGTTTAAAAGTCCAAAGTTCAAAGTCTCTTCTGAGATTCATACAATCTCTTAACTGTAATCCCCTGTAAAATAAAACAAAAAGAACAGATCACATACTTCTAACATATAATGACAGAGGGTATACATTACTATTCCAAACACAGGGAAGGGATCACAGGAGGAAATATTGAACTAAAGCAAGACCAAAAACCAGCTGGACAAACTCCAAACTATGCATCTTTGTGTCTGATGTCAAAACGCTCTTCAGATCTTAAGCTCTGTTCAGCTTTGTTGACTACAACACACTTCTTTCTCTTGGGCTGGTTCCACTCCCTGTTAGCAGCTCTCCTTGGCAGGTATCCAATGACTCTGGCACCTCTGGGTTCTCCAAGGCAATCCAGGCTTCAACTTCACAGTTTTACTCAGTGGCCTTTCTACTAGGCCTCCATTCAGAGCAATGCTGACACATGCCTGGCCCCAGTGGCTTTCTTTTGGCACAAAGGCAAATTTCATAACCCATTTCTTCTATCCTTAACTCTAAAGCCAGAACCACATGATCAAAGTTGCCCAGTTCTGCTGCTTACTGGGGCTGGAATATGGCCCCGTTGTATAATTACATCTTCACCAGCTTTCTGTCCTTCACTGCTTAAGCTTGGCTGTCCTGAAACTTGCTCTGTAGACCAGACTGGCCTCGAACTTAGAGATGCACCAGCATGTCTTCCCAGGGCTGGAATTAAAGGTATGCCCTCACCACATCCAGCTCTAAGCCTTTTCGTTTGTTTCTTTCTTTCCACAAATTGGAAACTTAGCTGGGTGGGATCTTGCCCTGAGGTAACCAGTCCCTTTATTTCATTTCCTAATCTTCTTATCTCCTTGAACACAGGACTTAGTTCCATTCCACTTCCTGGTACTCTTTTTCTCCTCAAAATTTACATTTTGTAAATTTACCCTATTCAGCTTTCTCCTTTTCATTATAAATCTTTATAAGCATGAACACCAATAACCACACAACAGAGCCCATACTAGGATGCTTTGATTTTTTTTTTTTTTCTGCCAGTAGAAAATTAATCCAAAACTCTCCACTTTAGCCTCAGTCAGATTTTTCGGACAAGGGCAAAAAACAGCCACTTTCTTCACCAAAACATCATGACCGGTCTGATCTCTAGGCCACATTATTAACAAGTGAATTAACATATCTCCACTGAAACCTCTTGATTCCCACAGTTCATCAAATCAGCAAAGGCCCACCTCCTAATAGTGCTACCCTCTATGAGGTTATGGGGGCCAATTACATTCAAACTACCACATGGTCTGAATAAGATGTCCCCCAAAGTATCAAGTATTTGAATACTCAGTCCTCAGTTGGTGGCACTGTTTGGGTAGGTTTAGGAGGTGTGGTCCTGCTGGAGGAAGCATGTCACTGGGAACAGGCTTTGAGGACAGTGAAGGGCCAGCCTTAGGACCTGATGAGTCCCAGACTTCCTTTGGGCAAGTATTTCTTCACTGTGGCAAAAACAACAAGCCATCATCAAAAACAACAAACCATCACCACCAACAACAAAACAGTTCTCACCTTAAAAGGGATAAGAGATAGTTTGTTCTGGAACTATTTTGAGTGACTGTGCCCTGGGTAAACAGATTTAGATTATATAAATTCCTTGTTCCCAAGTGGAATTAGTTTTATGAAGTTTTACAGTTTTACAGAACAAAGGAAGTCATAAAGGCAAGTATGAACATATTGGTGGGTACATCGGAAAGGTATTTACAGCAATGGAGGGAAGCTTTTCTACAGACCTCATATGCTGTCTGATACATTCTTAACTCTTGGATTGGTGGGAGCTAGTTATCTGATAAGTCAACAGGTTTCAAAAGGCTTTTATCTATTAGTTACAGAATGTTAGTTCTGGCACAGAGTTAGGCAAGGATTGGCTATTCAGGGAGCTGATGCTAGCCCAGGTAAGGTGATTAGCCTCTGGACCTGCAACATTCCAACCTCACCACATCAGTGGCATTCTAATTAGTTAATCAGTCTGTGCAGACACACCCTCTTCCTAGGAATTCTTGTTCCCACCCCTAATTCCACCTTTTGGAAAATTACTGTATATGCTTTGCCATTATGTGTTGGAGGTATGTAATTTGCTCTTTTTGTTTTCTAAGGTGGTTACAATTAAGAGATTTCCTACAGTCTCAGAAAGGACTTTGAATTTTTAAATACTGTTGAGACTATAAAAGACTATGGTACTTTTGGAGTTAGACTAAATCCATTTTGCATTATGATATGGCCACAAGCCTATGGGACCAAGGAGTAGAATTTGATTTGGTTGGGATATCCCCTGCAGAAGGACACAAGGTCCATGTGCTTATAGATAAGCACTAGAGAAACTAGAATTGTTAAACACACAGGCTTTTTTCTTCAATGGAAGAACTTGACACCTGTTCACTCAGAAGGCTGGAGTAGATGTTGTTTAATAGCCTGGTGATCTTTTGCTAGTCTATGGAGCCATCCCCCACCCAAACATCCCAGAATCCTGAGCATTGTTTCTCAGTCAATAGAACCTATTCTCGTGTAAGGAATCCTACATACTTTGTGAAAGAGTTTGCTATTATGCTTATTACAAACACCCTCTCCCTAGGCCCAAACTCCTGAGCATTGTTTCTCAGTCAATAGAATCCATCCTTATACTAATTACAAACCCTTCCTCCCTAGGCCCTTGTCCTGTTTATCAGTTAACACAACTCATTCTTGTAGGAAAGGTCATAGGTGCTTTGCTAAAGAGATGTGCCTTGCAAAGGAATTTCAATGTAGCCCGCCTAAAGCTTTGTTGTGATAATTGTCACAGGAAAACTTTTTTTTTAAGGTTTATTTATTTATTATGTATACAGTGTTCTGCCTGCATGTATCTTTTCAGGCCAGAAGGGGGAGCCAGATCTCATTACAGATGGTTGTGAGCCACCATGTGGTTGCTGGGAATTGAACTCAGGACCTCTGGAAGAACAGCCAGTGCTCTTAACCTCTGAGCCACCTCTCCAGCCCCGACAGGAAAACTTTTTTCCAAAGATTTACTGTGTTTAAATAAGTAAAGAATAAACCACTTGGCATCAGACTCTGGAGGTTTGAGTCAGGGCTAGCAAACAAATTCAAGCTGAATCAAGTTTCCTTCTTACCTCACCTGGATCATTTCCCTGCCATCCATGATGCTTACAGTTGTCTTTCACTGTTTATATATACTTGGGAGGTATTGGAGGGTAGTGAATCTGCTCAGTTTCAGGGACTTCTTGAAGACTTTGAGTTGTTTATTTCCTAATTTTAAAGTACATTCCCCACAAGATGGGATGTCTCACCCTCCCTTAGAACAACATCCTATTGTTTCACCTCCCTTTGATACCCTGGGTCTTAACAAGCTTCCCTCAAAGATGGATGGTTTTATCTTGGAGGAAATTGCTCAATAACAGCGGAGTATATATAAACATTCAGACATGGTTTTGATCAAACATTAATGAAAGACTCTGTGGAAGGGGGATAGAGACACAGAATAGCAGTTGAGAGAGCATGTTAAGGGTCTGGGTTTGTTTCCCAGTACCTACAGTGGCTCATAGCCACCTCTAACTCCAGTTCTTGGGGTTGCAATATCCTCCACTGATCTCTGGGGGATCCTGCACATACATGATGCACATAAATCTACTCAGTTATATATTTGTAGATATAAAAATTAAAACTAATCAAATAATGAATAAAACACATTACAAAATATTCTCACAAAGAAGAAAGAGCCTAAGCTTCTTGGCTATGTCAGTGGTAACTCATTCAAATTTCTATATGCCCTTATTATTGCATGATTCTAGTGTTGTAGTTAAAAACAGAAACTATATCTTTTAAATCCAATTACCAAAAACCTAAATAGCATATGGATTAGTGTAAGGGTTCCTCTTTTCCAACACCAAGGAATTAGTTGTTTCTCTTAGGGAAGTGTTACATAACAATGTAAGCATTTCTGGAGAGTTCTAACAAAGGTGGTGTCTCATCCTCACTTCGGGTCTCAAATGCAATTTCCTCATTATGATTATAGGCAATAATGCTATCACTTTTAAATCTGTATAATAATAAAGACAAGCTTAGAAGACAAGATGATGGACTGTTTATCAAGTTTAACAGAATGGAACAAACTCTGTGATGAAGCATTGTAAAAATGTTCCTTTTACCATTGTTGTAATCCAATGATACACCCACTTGCAGTGTAGGACCAAGTAAGGGGAGTCCTGTAGTGATATAAACTGAAAATTTTCATTTAATTATTCCTTCAAGGTAGCACTACATGTAGTAGAATATTATTTTAAGGTGTGTTACTTTTGTATATGTTGCATTTGTTTAACTCTGTGAAGCTGTGTTACTGTGCCTGTGTATAACACCTGATGGTCTAATAAAGACTGGCCCACAACAAGGCAGGAGAAAAGGGGCTGGCAGCAGAGAGAATATATAGAAGGAGAAATTTGGGAGGAGAGGAAGATCTAGCAGCCAGAGGAGGAGGAGGACATCAGGGGCCAGCCACCCAGCTACACAACCAGTAAGCCATGGAATAAGAGTAAGATTTAAGGAAGTAAGAGAATGGGAAAAGCCCAGAGGCAAACGGTAGATGGGGATAATATAAAGTTAAGAAAACCTGGCTAGAAATGAAACAAAGTTAAGGCCAGTTAAGTAAGAATAAGAATAAGTTAAGTAAGTTAAGTAAGAATAAGCCTCCATGTGTGATTTATTTGAAAGCTGGGTGGCACCACCCCCACCCCTACTAAAGAGCAAAAACATACAACTACATGTAACAAAATTATTTCTCAAGCAAAGGTTTATCTGAAGATTGATTTTTTCAAGTCTACTGAAAACTAAAAACAAATAGATCATTATTTTTTGAATTATATACATATTTGAAGAATGTCTTCTTCCTTCACATATCCTTGTTAATGTCATTGAGATTTTTCAGCATAATAATCTGTAAAAATACCTGTTGGTAGAGAGTGCATCTGATCATACAGCCTTACAGGATTCCTTCAGCCTGGGATTACTGAAATTGTTCTAGTCAACTCCAGTTGTCAACCGGGCATAACATAGGATCACTTGGGAAGGAAGTCTTAACAAGGAATTATACAGGTCACCGATCATGCTGGCCTGTCAGCATGTCTGGGGTGGGAGATTGTCTTATTAACTGAGGTGTGAAGGCACCCACTGTAGGTGGCATTGCTTCATGGACTTGGCCCCAGACTGGGTAAGAGTGAGGAAGGATAGCTCAGAACAAAGCATCAGGCGAGGATCCATGCTTTTATTCTCTCTCAGCCCCAGACTGTGGGTGTCAAGCTTTAACTTCCTGCCATGGCTTCCCCTCAGTAAAGGACTGTGACCTGGAATATAAGCCAAATGAACCTTTCCTGTGGTGTTTCCATCTGGGTACTCATCACAGCAACAAAAATGCAATTAAGACAAAATCAATGTCTGCTTTTCTGATTTAAATTGATCTCACACATGCCCATTCATTCATACAACCTATGTCACAGAATTGTTCAGTAAAGCTGAAATTTAGCCATGAATCGCAATAATGGTAAACAGCATGGGAAATGTACAGGGAGCCTGCATTTGTGGCTTCCCAGAGAGTATATGATTTAGTTTAGCACACCACCACCATGCCTAGAACCTAAAATCCCTTCAACAAGCTCTAACTATTTTGATCATAGAATTTCAGACAAAATAGATACAATTTCATCATTATTACATTGTTATTATTGCACGCTTTTTGAATGAATATTAAACCAAACTGGAAGAACTGGAAAGGGATATTATAAATTATAATCTTCAAAAGAGGAATTTTATCTATTAAGAATTTTTTTTCAGTATTTTGATTTCTGAATGATTTTAAGCTAGGCATGGTGGCACTTATCTATAATCTCTATACACACCAGCCAAATGCAAGAAGAGTTTATTCACCTCATCCATAGTTTTCTTATACAATGACAGAAGATATAGACTATAAAAATGGTTTTATATATGCTTGAACTTATTTTATTTTAGGTAGTTTTAAAACACATATGGAATCAAAGAAATAATTTATGGGACTTGGATAAATGTAATATTTAGAATAGAGGAATAAGTCAATGAATATAATAAATATCAACTTTGTGCATATAGATTCAACTATTGTTGAGGGTTCAAGGTAAATTTAATCTATGCATCTGGTAGCCCAATTTAGAAATGACAACACTTACAACATTTGAAGGTAATCATTTAGTTAAAATATAATCACTTTATAAACTCTAAATACTTTAGCAGTAACTATTTCTACTTTCTTTGATTTCCTAAATCATAAAATGATAAACTGGCTACTGCTACAACTAGCAGACAACTTTCCAGCAAAGGAGTACTGAGCATATGCTGAACATCTTATTAAAATCTCTCCTGTGATATCAAATAGTTCTTCAGTTTGTTCCATGAATATCTAATATTCACTAAGTAACAGTGCTATTTTAGAAACAGAAGTATAGTGATGGACAAAGTACACATATTTCTGGTCCTTTGAAAGCTAAAATTAAACCTTTAGATTACTGAAAAGGAAATTGAGATAAACAACGAATGCAACAACATACAAGGACTGTCAACATCTGCGATTTGGACTCAAGTCTGCCTTCTTCATACCAAACACCATAGAGTCCACATTAAGCAGATACTAAATATTTTAAAAGTTTAATACATTGGAGAACTTGGAAATCAAAATCATTTAATGGAGCTAAAAACAGTCTTATAACTGAAGACTTACTCTCTGATTCCCTCAAGTTTGTCTTCACCAGTTGTATGAACTGGAAAAACAAAGACATGGTCATGTTATAGAGAAGAAGAATGAACAGGAGAAAGCGGAAGAAGAGACAGGAAAGAAAAGAGGAGGGAACAGAGGTGGATGTCATAGCTATCGAAGTTGGAGCCGCATATACCAAAGGTTCAGTAGCTTACTTCTCTAGTATGTACAAATAGTAAAGAAGCTATGTGTGTATTAAAAGAGGAATAAGGAAGTGAGTTGTACTTGTTTCATGATGGAACACTCTACCAGAAAATAAATGTTCAACTAGAAACCTGCTTATCATCACACATGGATTGCATGAATCTAAGATCAAAACCCATGAGATACAGAGGAATACCTATAGCATTGCTCTTTATAGAGAGTTATAAAACCAGGACTATTTAACTATCCATGAAAAGGAATTAATTAGAATTGATATAAAATAATAAATCTAAATGTCACATTTAGATTATGTCAATCACTAGAAAAATAAGGAGACAGAAGAAAAATAAAGGTACTAGAAACCACAACTATATAAAGCCTTTCAGATGAATTGGGGTCATTGTAACACCATGACAGGCACATGTTATGAATGCGTATATTATGTATGTATTATGTTACAGATTTTTATTATGTTGTCTTTTTTTTTTGGAGTTGAGGACAGAACCCAGGGCCTTGTGCTTGCTCGGCAAGTACTCTACCACTGAGCTAAATCCCCAACCCCACAGATTTTTAATACTTCATATCATACCGCATAGCTTACATGTTGCATGTGGCATGGAGTATTTAACGTGTTATTTTAAGTTTTTATTTCCATGGAGCATCTGTTTACTGTTTTTAATAAGAATTCTACTTCAGGTCATAATCAATTTAACAAGATACTCCAAAACTGAGACTAGTAATTATTTATTACATTCATTGTGTAATTTTTTAAAGCAAACCATAAAAATAATTTAATATTCATTAATAGAGAAATGAGTGTAATAGTTCAAAAACATCTAAACAGGGAATATCAAACCACTATAGAGTAACTTTTTAAGTTATAGTCGTAATAATCTATTTTGGGAACTTTTCACAAGATCTCATTGGATGAAACAAATAAGAAAAAAATAAACTTTGCATCTAAAATTATCTATAGGATGGTCATGGTGCCACACACCTTCAATCTCAGCACTCTAGAGGCAGAAGCAGATAATCACTGGGAGTTTTAGGCCAGCCTTTATTTACATAGCAACTGAGACCCTGCCTCAGAAAAAAACTAAAATCGTCGATATTCTAAGGCATTGTGAAAGAAAGCGGGGGAAATAAAGGAAAAAGAACCATTAATTTTTAAAACTTACCTGTATGCTATAATTTCCTTTTTATATTTGCGTATATTAGTAAATTAAATAATTCAAAGAATGAAGTTAGCTCCATTTGTTAATAAACAGGGAATACCAACTGGCCAAGTGAACAAGCACATTACACAGAAGAAAATGACGTGAGGGTGCAGTAGACTGTCTAAATACTTTTCTTTATGTCCATAGATGAGTTCAGCTCTTAGGGGTCATTAGAAAAGCTCCATTTTTAAGTGGATAGCAGTTAATGAAGAAACTTGGATCACCTCAGAGTGCAGAGAATGAAGACCTGTGTTGTGCTCAGTCCTAAGTGAGACATCTACATCATCCCTCCTTCTCATGTAGCTCAGAAAACATTTCAGAAGAAGAGGTAGAAGACTGGGGGGAGACTGTTTTGAAACAGTCTCCTCTGGACATGTCAGAGACCTAAGGTGAAACCAAATGCTACTGGTTTGAAAAAACAAACAGCAAAAACAACAAAACCTATCAACAAAACGACTCCATTCTGCTATCCTCATAAATCAGTTCTCTGCTTTGCCATCGTCAGTGAAACTTCCTACTGCAGCAGATGGGAACATATCACAGACACCCACAGCCAGACCTGCAGAGAGTGAGAGACCTTGGAACTCTCAGCCCTAAATGGGATGTCTCTATTTAATCCCTTCCCTCAGGGCTCAGGGAACCCAGTGGAGGAGGAGGAAGAGGAGCCTGAAAGAGTATAAGGGCCAGAGGGGATGGAGGACACCAAGAAAACAAGGCAGGGTAGAGTTCTTTATGTGATAAATGATTTTCACGTTTCTCTGTCACTCCATTTTATGCTTCTTAAACTGAAGGTCTTAGGAATACTAGACTTTCACTTTCTTTTGTGTGCTTCTGTCTCAAGCCCAGAATCTCCTAAATTCCTCTGTATTTAATGATCCCAGAAAGGAAATGGTTTCAAATTTCTAACAGAAAAATAAATTTTGTTTCTGATTTCTAGAATAACCCCCAAAGAGCATCAAAGCATTAATCTCCCTCATTTAAGATGTTTTGGGAAGCTAATCTTTTTATTATTCAAATTTTGTATTGGTTGAGGATCTCATGCATGCACCACATGTGTTTTGATCAACTCTGCTCCCAACTCCTGCTCCTCCTGGTCCTTCCACATCCTCCCCACTTTGTGACAGCAGGATGTGAGTAGGTATCTGGCCATCAACTGGTACACGGGTAGCCTCTCAGTGGGTTGCATCCCTAAGGAAAACTGACACTCCCTCTCCCAGGGGCCATCAATTGCCAATAGATCCTCAACTGTGGTGGAACTTTGTGGACTTCTTGGGCTAGGATTCTCTCATATTCAAGTCTTGTGCGCACACTCAAGCTGCTGTCAGGTCACATGTCCCATGACCCTATCATGTCCATAAAACAGATTCTCAGAAGACCTTACAGTCTTTGTAAATCTTCTTCCATGATGATTCCTGAGTATTGGGCGCAGGGGTATAATATATATGCCCCAGTTATGTCTGAGCACTCTACATCTCCTATTCTCTGCACCTTGATCAGTTGTGAGTCTTTGTTAACAGCCATCTTCTCTAAGGACTGAGAGCTGCACTAATCTATTAATAAAAAGTAATAGGGAGCAGCTGAATAGTAGCAGGTTCTCTGAAAAATCCATATGAAGACTTACTATTTTAGAAGCTTTCTAAAATATGTACATATACATAAATCCTATAAATAAGAAAGAATGCCTCTTCTAGATACCATGGACTATCAAAAAACCCAGTGCCAGGTGTGGGTACCTCTTTTTGAATAGCTGTCCAGTGGGGTTCCATAAGGAATTACAGGTTATTGGCATTGTTTTGGGCTACTCTCTGAAACTTGAGAAGACCTTACTGAATACACTACATACTTGAGTCATAGGATATGTAAATATTAAATTGGTACTGACATGGAAGCATTATATCTACTGGCTAGCTTTCCAATTTTGTGCACTACTGGATGATAAAAGTAATCGATAGCATTACCCAGTTGTGAACTCTGAGAGCTACAATAACGACTGTCCTGGCAAGATAGGCTCATTGGTACAATAGGAACACAAATGCTATAACTAACCAACTACTTTCTGATTTGGTATGAGGCCATCTCACAAGATAGAACTCATGCCTGGTACTAAAAGACAAATTATTTGTATAAATACTAAATATAGTATTAAAATTTTATAAAGTAAGACTATATTTTTAAATAACCAAATTTAAATATTTTGATTTAGCCCTCTACTGCTTTGAAATAAATTCATTTATCAACACATATAATATGTATTATTTGACAGTTTCTATGGGCCAGTAATCTGGACAAGGGTTAGTAAAGGCCTCTAAGCACATGCTCTCATAAGATGCATTCAAATTATTGGCCAAGCTGTAGTCATTTCAAAATGGCACCATGGCTAAGTATCCACTTACAGCTTGGTCACAGAAATGTTAGCCATCCCAAATCCTTAGTTTCTCTTAGTTTCTCTATGCATGAAACAAATGTTCACTCCATGGAAACTGCTTCTGGTATCTCAGGGAGAGAGGAAGGCATGGGGAACCTGTGAGAGACAGTAATAGAGACAGAAAGAGATTAGGATAATGCAATCTTCGTATCACAAGAGAAATACCCTATCTCTTCTCCCATATGTGAGTCATTAGAAATGAACCAGTAGATTTAGACTGTGCTGAAGGATGAGTTTATACAATAGCATGAATAAGAAAAATGGAAACATTTGCATCTCCAATGAAAAGTTCCTGCTCCATACTTTTAAATATCTATATGAAGAGGGTTGACCTGTATCTCAATAGTATATGAAAACACTGAATTTTGTTTTGAGAAATATTTTGCTGTTACTGATTTTTTTAGATGCTGAAAAATGTCTGTTTTAAAAGAATTTGAGGAACATGTTTAGTTATTGTATTACATAGTGTGATTTTAAAGCAAAACCCTGTGGCTAAAGGCACACCCCCTCACTGGGTCATGTAAAAGTTCTTATTTATTGGAACAGCAACATGGTAATCTGAATACACACAGTTTCTTATGTCGTTCCTCTATATTCTGGACATGAATATTTTAGTAGGATTATAGTTCATTAGGGACTATAAGATTTATGAGGAGAGCCTGGGGAGATGGCTCAGAAGTTAGGAGCACTAGCTCTTGCAGAGGACCTGAGTTCAATTCCCAGCACTCAGATGGTGGCTCTCTCCTATCTGTAACTCTAGTTCTAAGGATCTGATACTTCTTCTGGCCTCCATGGGCTCCTGCACACATGTGGTGTGTATATAGACATACACTCAGGCACACACACACACACAGAGAGAGAGAGAGAGAGAGAGAGAGAGAGAGAGAGAGAGAGATGCACGTGCACACACAAAATTAAATTTCAAATATTAAAAATAAGAGTTGTAGTTTGGTCTATATAGTGAGTTACAGGTCAACCAGCACTACATAGCTACACCCTCTCTCAAAAAAGAGTGGGAGAGAGAGAGATTTGGGAGGAGAGTCAGAGGCTGAACCAAGTATTACCCTCTGATGACTCCCTGAGCATACTGTCATCTCCTCTGACCTGTAACTTTGCAACAACTTCACAGTTATAGCATGTGTTCCCTCTTCCAAGGCCAGCCCAGATCTTCACTTTTATTTTTCCTAGAAAATCCCTTTGGGTTTTAATTGGGATCCAAACAATACTATAAAGACATTTGCCTCAAATCTCAGCAATGATGAAAAAACCTTCATGTTAATTGAACTAGTCAGAAAAGGGATTTATTTAGATCATTGTTTAAAATCCTCAGTGCAACCTATTCTAAAATTTCTCAAAGTAAATAGATGAAATGTGCTATTGAATTGAGACATTTGTTTTTCTGAGCTCTAAGTTATATTTTATTTAAAGACATATAATATAATACTATATTATATATCTACTATGATGTCAGGCAGATTGGGAAATTGTTAGTGAGACTATTAACACCTACAGTGAGGGACCACGTGTTGCCTCAACAATAACTACGTGGAAAACAGCTCTCTTGCCTAGAACATAAACTTCTGATCATGAAACAACAGAGCGAAAGAATCCCTGGCTCATAACTTTTCTTCTCACAGATTTTCCCTCGAGGGAATATACTTTCATAAACCTTTTATTTTGTCTTTTTGGTTGGTTGGTTTGGTTCTGAATCAAGCATGGACACAAGTCCCAACTGTATGCTAAAAAGCAATGGAACCAACATGACCCAGCCATGTCATAATCTTGTAACAAATAACAAAAAGAGCCTAAAAGCAGTAACAGACCTATGCATGCCAGCAGGATCATGTTTCAAGAATTAACCCACAGGTTACTCGGTAATCAGTTAACCCTCTGCATGGAAAAACCACACTCAGAGTATCAGAGATCAGGAACTGTTCATAGGAAAACGCCTGAGGTAAATGTCAGGGTTGGCACTCTTTCTATGCGTGAACAAAAGCAATTACATTTTCTTTTCTCACTTCCTATCCTAGGACAGGGGGAAAGTGTAGTGTTACATATGGCATGTTGAAACCTTATAAAAAATAGAGTTTTAACTTTTTATTATGAAAAAAATGCCATAAATTATTGTTTACAGCAGGACTCATTCGTTTTACTTCAATATTGTCTAACTAACAGAGCATAAAGGACTTACCCAGATATTCTCTCCGAAGCAGTACAGTTCAAATCATCCCCTCTGGCCTATCATCTTGAAGGTTTGGTTTCTATCAAAGGGAAGTGGATCAGACTGCATGGGTAGCAGGCTGTTTAGAAAGCAGCTCTAGGCAAACATTTCAAAATTCTTGAAAGTGTTTTCTCGAACATGCTCCAGACATCACAGGAGAATGCTACAAATCCCCTGTGACAATTCTCCTTTAAAGCACTTTATGTGGAAGCCAAGAAATATTTGCAATTTTTTTTCAGAATTTTTTTTCAAAAGTTTGAACTTTTCTACATTATGTCTCTTTTTAAAAGCGAGGTCATAAAAGTCATGAGCGAGTTCCCATTAACCTTTGCCCTAACTTCTTAACTTTGAAGAGCATTGTGCCTTGTGCTTTAAGATAAACTAAATGGACATCTAGGAGAGATATTCCAGATTCTAATCAACTGTTAAGACCACTGTAGGAACACAGAGAAAAAAAAATGCCTTCAGTGTAAAGCTGTTCAATTTACTAATTATTTACCAAGAGCGAGAGTACCATTAATCACAAAATATAATTGTAAGCAGGTAGTATTTGTCTTATTCAAAATCACAAATAGCTTTGAAATTTTTGGGGAGATAAAATAGACACATTTCATTAACATACTTTACAATAGTAACAATAGTAAATGCAACTGAAATTTACCAAATGTCTGTTCCATACCGGGCTTTCTGTTTACTTCATTGAATCCCTTCAGTAATTCTGTAGGCCTGGAACCCCCATCCTTATCTGCAGTTGAAAGATAAGGAGCCTTGATGTCACAAAGCTGAGTAATAGAGGCAAAGCTACCCAGCTAGTGGCTGCAAGAAAAGACATCGAGTTTCCACTTCAGAGTCCGTATTGTGAAGAACAAACATTGTGATCTGTAGAACTGCTTCTTTACCCAAGGCTTGCTTCTTTAACCACGGCACATTAAGACTAGAACGTCCTGTCTGGAAAGAATCTAGTTTGTGTTTCCTTGGTGGCAGAATAAAGTAAATGTGTCATTATGAATCTGAACTGCAAATACTGAGTTCTGTATGTGTGTAATATTTTCCTTAAATGCTTCCAAGCAATGCTACATAAAAGGTCTTAATTGCTACATAGTTACACTAATTCTCCTGGGTATTAATAAACAAAGCAAGATACTGTAAGTTCAGCAGACATGTGCCATGTTTCCTGCCTGGCCAACACCTTTTGGATACCCTGCTATTCTGGAAGAAGCATTCTGTTCATGGAGTATAATTCATAAGATGTATTTCTACAGGCTTTCAGCTCAGAAAACAGAACACCAGATGAGTGCTTGAGTTGCACAAATTGCACTCATCTATGAAAAAAAATAGTTTACAAGAGAATTGCTTTATCAAAAAAAGTATCCAGAGTTCAAGTGAACACTGCTTTGAGTTCTGATTTTGGCGATGAAATCCCTGCGGACAGTAGTGGCTCCTTGGAAAGACTGGTAGGTACCAGTTCCTGTCACTGACACCTGTCTCGCAATCAAGGAGGCTCTGTGACAGGGTTAAGGGCTTCATTCCTCCTGTGACCTCCAGTCCCATTCTTCAGCACTCATCAGTTCAGCAAGTTACTCTGTACAGTTTTAAGGGGGATTTTCTTCGTTATCACGCAAAGCCTGCTTCTGTTGCTTATTTTCAAGAATTCTAAGACTTGTTCTGAGTCTGAATAAGATGGACTAAGCACAAGCCTGTCCCTGTCACCAAGCATGACTCTAAATTCTGGACAATTCTGGACAGACTGAATCTACAATATGATGGATAATTTGAGGAGTTCACAGCAACACACAAGGGTAGATGCCTGAGCAAGCATCCAATGTGGCAAGTCTACACTTTTTCTTTGGTATCATTTAATCCAAACTTAGTGCCACCTAAGTACAGGAAGGGCAGTGTCTGATTACTTCTTGTCAACTTGGAACAAACCAAGTAGCCTGGGAAAGGGGAACATCAGCTGTGAACACATCACCAACAGATTGGCCGGTGGGCATGTCTATGAGAATGGTTCATGATTGATGTGGGAGAGTCCAGCCCACTATGGGCAATGCAGCTCCCAGAAGGAAGATCTGGGTTGTGTAAGAAAGCGAGCTGACTCCCGGCAATGGGAGCAGGACTGTGCCTGGTTCTTTGCCTGGCTCTTCAGAAGCCATTCCTCATGCTGGATTGCCTTACCCAGCCTGAATACAGGGGGAGGTGCTCGATCCTATGGCAGCTTGATATGCCATGCTTTGCTGATGCCCATGGGAGGCCTGCCCCTTTCTGAGTGAATACGGAGGAGGGATGGATGGGGGAGAGGGTGGATGGGGGGAAGGGGTGAGGAGGTAAAGGGAGGGAGTGGGAGGAGATGAGGGAGAAGAAGCTACGGGCGGGATGTAAAATAAATTAATTAAATAATTAAAATAATAAAGTACAATGATACGAATTAAAAAAAAATAAGCAAGCTGAACAAGCCATGGAGTTTTCAGTTCCTGCCTCCTGATTCCTACCTTGGCTTCAGGTGAGGGACAGAAACCTTTAAGCCAAATAAATCCTTTCATTCCCCCAAGTTGATTTTGGTCAGTGTTTTATCACAGCACAGAGAAGCAAACCAGAATACTCAGCCTGAATTACACAGACAAAGCGCTCCCGAGAGCAGTTTGCCTCGTAGAGACAGAGATCCACGGTAACCCTGCTCAAGAAGCAGAGGGGGAAACTGCCACACAGTGGGAATCTCCCAAGCCTACTTCGTTTTCTCTTGGGTCTTCTCCCCCAGGCAATTCCTTGGTAGTGTAGTGACTGCAGCAGCAGCAACAGCAGTGGCCAGGCATGAAAATCAGCTGGTTCTGGAGCTCGACAGAGAGAGAAAGATCTCTCTAATGGAGGCACTGGGTCTTCAAGATAGTAGGAATAAGAAGAGGTCTCCTTTTCTCCTCTACTTGTACTGTCTCGGAGTAGACAAAGCACAGTAACAGAAATGGACAGTTTCCAACCAACAAACAAAAAAATGTGAGCCTCTGGGAAACAGAATACCAAGGAAAGGATGGAAAAGAAAGAACTCAAAACAGCAAGCTGACAAAGGACTTTCTAACTTCCAGAGTCACTCACATCTTGCAAATTCCTTGGATCTATTATCCGGCATGGCAAAAAATTTACTAAGTTAATAAATAAAGTTGCTTCCTGGCTCAACATACAGTGGTAAGCAATGCAACATCTCTGTAAAGTCAGCTGATTTTCAAAATCACAAAAGAGAAAAGAAAAAAACAATTTACACATGTATTATGGGCCAAATTTGGTCAATTGCCTGATATTAACTATCCTCACAAAATTCAAATAAAACCCAGAGTTTCATAACCATCAAAACACCTAGTAAATGATTCAGTTATTTGTATCATGATATTCATGTTAAAAGACCATCAATAACAAGACAGAAAGAAATCAAGCTGGAACTGAGCCTGAAGCTATCTCACTGGTAGCTAGCTTTCACAGTGTCTGGGGTGCTATGTAGTGTGTTGGAATAGACATACCAGCCTCTGTCTCACTCAACCTGAACTCTCTGTGCGATGCTACTGACCTACCAAGGAAGCTGTATTCATCAGTAAACAGTGGCACATCTGTTAGAGGGGTCACCAACCACTTTGTGATTGGTTTTGAGACCTGCTGAGGAGGTCATAGTTTGTCATGGAGAAACTATTTCTGTTGTTTTGCTAAATGGACATATTGTACCAGTTAAACTGCCTTCTAAATAATTGTGTTTATGCCCATGGATTAGTTCGTCTCTCAACTACAGTCAGAGAAACTTCTTTTTGTAGTGAGTCATGTTTGAACTCATGTGAGTCATGTAGTGGCTAAAAAAATTGTTTGAAGTACAAAGAATAAATGACTGTTGTTTGCTCAGACCTAAAAGGAGTATTTATATTACTCCATCCAAGGCTCAAGGAACATTGGAAAAGAAGACACAGAAAGAATTTAAGAGGCAGAAGAGGGAGTATGTTGGAAATCTGTCTTCCAAGCATGATATGGTCACTCACAGAAACTATGACTACCTGAACAACATCTCTGTAAGACTGTACATGTCAGTATTCTGTCATAGATGGGGGTGGGGGGTGGGAGAGGGATGGGGAGTTGGTTTACTAGACTCCATCCTTCCCTGAGATTTATAGACAGTTAATTGTTGCTGGGGTAGGGGTAAATGTTTTTCAGAGGTATGGCCACTGGTAAGTTGCCTGTGCTCCTGTAAATGCGCCCTCACCTTCTCCCATGCTCATTAAAGAACACTAACTATGCTCATTCATCGCAGGGGGAAAAAAGAACATGACAGTAAGAGGACTAGCTTGGCAGACGATGCCTGTCAGAAGTGGACAGTAGACAACCAGGGGGATGAAGGTTGAATAGGATCAAAACACTGTATATACATATCTGAAAATGTCACAATGAACTCCATTATTATGTGGATACCGAGGTTCCATAGAGCCCCAAACATTACAGACTATTATCAATGGTCTTGTTAACCCTGCAGAACTCGAGGAAAAGACCCTACCACTGGAGAAACCACACATTTAAGTCATAGAACACAGCACGAAGAAATCAAACTGGGACTCACCTGGAAGCTCCATCCCTTCCAGATAGTTTTCATGGTGCTAGAATGTGCCAAGCATGCTATTGGAGGAGAAAATTAATCATCCATATTATCCAACTGTTAACTCTTAGAGCTACCGTGAGAGCCCTTGGCCCATGGGTGCAATGCTGGCCCAAATGTCATACCTGATTGGATTTAGGGCCTGTTCAGAGACAAAATTCACATTTGGCAACATTTTTAGGGCCAAGACCCTGTAGCTAGATAGGTCATAGATTTTATGGGAGAACTTACTGCTAATTATTCAGCTAAATGTCCACAGTATTAAACTGATTTCTGATGACTTCCCATTATATTCATAGATTAGTGCAGCTCTCAGCCCTCATCAGAGAAGCTTCTTTCTGAAGTAGATGACTGCTACTACAGAGACCCACAGCTGGATAAAGAATGGAGAATAAAATATCATGGAATACTCTATCCTAAATGGGTCATCTATACCACCTGGAGGAATCCCAAGGCTCAGGCATCATTGTGGAACTGGGCCAGGAAAGAGCCAGGGATGGTGAATGTCTAGAAGGAAATAGTGTTTTCTTGCAAGTAGGTAGGTATACTAAATATGATATGTATCACATAAAGGGAAGAAAATTCATATAATCGTGTTTCTGCTTTAGTGAAGAATATTCTCAGTAGAATGTGAACAACTATGTATATACATGTGATCTCCAAAGCAGCTAGCATAAAACATTATAAAGTGCATGGGAACATAAATAGACTTTTAATCCCAGTACGTAGGAGGCTGAGGCAAAACTATTGATGAAGCTGGCCTAGGGTAACATAGAAACTCTCAAGACAATATTAGACATGTAGTGAGAATCTAGCATATGATAAACACCAAAAGAAGCTAGGGAAGGGAAGGAGACACAGGAAGTTGATCTATAGATGTGCTGCTCCTCACATGCACCAGACCGACTGGGCTAGAAAAGGCAATGGTGGAGGACTGCAGATTTCCAAGAGAACTCCTAGGAAAGACCCACAGCCTCCCCTCCCGACATGCCAGAATTTCAAGGACACTGAGGAAACAGAGATCAATGCCCCCAGGCAGTGGGATCGGGACCTGTCCCTAGTGCATGAGCCGGCTTTTTAGAACCTAGGGCCTATGCTGAGACACTTTGCACAGCCTTGGTGCAGGGAGGAGGGGCTTGGACCTGCCTCAACTGAATGTACCAGGCTCTGCTGACTCCCCAGGGGAGACCTTGCCTTGGAGGAGGTGGAAAAGGGGAGTGGGTTGGTGGGGGGAGGTTGAGGGGGCAGGAGGAGGGAGGACAGGGGAATCTGTGGTTGGTATGTAAAATGAATTAAAAAAAAAAACTCTTAATAAAAAAAAAAGAATTTATGGCCAGTAAGCCAGCTCTACAGAAAATACTTTAAAGAATTCTTCATACTGAAAAGAAAAATTAATCCATCCAGCAAGGCCACAAGACAGAATAAACCACAACACTTAAGCAATAAAGAAGAAGAAAAACTCTAAAATATAAAATCAGTAAAACTGTAGACCAGTATACAAGTTTCGGTAATAACTCTGAATATTAATGGTCTCAATCCCCCAATCAAAAAGGGTATGAATAAATGCCAGGACGAAGACACTGAAAATACAGTTGAATGAAATATGTTTAAATATAATTAAATAAAGAGATACTATCTCTGGAGGAGAAGCCAAAATGAAATAGAACTTGAAAGGAAAACTCAGAAATACAAATTCAGAAAAAAGCCTGACCAATAGTTTGGACAAATGATAATAGAGAATATTAGGTCTTAAAGGCAAAGTAGAGAAATTGGGCCACTCAGTCAAAGAAAATAGAAAATCTCCCAGAACCCAAGAATGGAATATGTAGGACCCCTGAGACACTATAAAGGACCAAACCTATGAATAATAGGTATAGGAGAGAAGACCCAGGTCAAAGGCATGGAAAATATTTTCAACAAAATAATAGAACTTTCCAAATCTAAGGAATGAGATCCCTAGTAAGCTCTAAAATACATACAGGACACTAAATGGACCAGACCAGAAAACAAAGTCTTCTCATCATGTAGTAGTCAAAATATTAATTATACAGAACAAAGAAAGGATATTGAAAGCAGTGAAAGAGGAAGAGCAAGTCATATACAAAGGCAGGCCCTTCAGAACAACAGCAGATTTTTCAATGGAATGTTATATAAGTATGAAAGACCAAAAAATGCCAGCCCAGACAACTATATCCAGAAATATAATCAGTCATAATCAAAGGAGAAGGGAATTTTTCCATTATCAAAACATATTTAAGAAATTTTTGGCTGGGCATCAGTGGCGCACACTTTTAATCCCAGCACTCGGGAGGCAGAAGCAGGCAGATCTCTGTGAGTTCAAGGCCAGCCTGATCTGCAGAGTGAGATCCAGGACAGGCACCAAAACTACACTAAGAAACCCTGTCTCAAAAAACAAAAAAACAAAAAAACAAAAAAAAAAGAAATTTGTGACAATAAAGCCAGCTCTGGAGACAATATTGGAAGGAATACATAGGTCTGAAAAGAAAGTTAAGCTCCAGGTACAAGGAATAAATAACTTCAGAACACTGAATCAAGAGGCCTGTTAGAACACTAAAAAGCAACAAAATGATAGAAATTAATGAGCATTATTTAATAATGACATTTAATGTTGGTGGTATTAACTCCTCAATAAAAAGGCACAAACTAATGGAGTTGATCAGAATCCATCTTTTTGATGGCCCCTAAGAAACACACCTCATTTCTTAGGGTGAATATTGTTGTCATGAAATACTATGACCAAAAGCAACTTGGGGAAGGTTTATCTGCCTTATACTTCCATATCATATTCCATCATTGAAGGAAATTAGGGCAGGAATGTGGAAGCAGTAGGTGATGCAGAGGCCATGGAATAGTGCTGCTCACTGGCTCAATCTCATGGCTTGCTCAGCTGGCTTTGTAATAGAACAAGAACCACCATCCCAGAGCTATCCTTACCCACAATGGCCTGAGACCTTCCACATTAATCACTAGTTAAGAAAATGCCCTAACAGACTTGTCCACAACCAGATCTTATGGAAGAATTTTCTCAATTGAGGTTCCCTCCTCTCAAATGACTCTAACTTGTGTCAGATTGACATAAAAATTAGCTAGCTTAGGGAAGTCAAGGTCATGATGGGGGAAACCCACAGAGACTGCTGACCCAAAGCTCCTGGGAGCGCATGGACTCTGAACCAACAGCTAGGGAGCCTGCATGGGACCAACCGAGGCCCTCTGCATGTGTGTGACAGTTGTGTATCTTAGTCTGTTTGTGAGACTCCCAGCAGTGGGATCAGGACCTGTCCCTGGCACTTGAGCTGGGTTTTGGGAACCTATTCCCCTTACTAGGTTTCCTTGCCCAGCCTTGGGGTAGGGGGAGGAACTTGGTCCTGCCTCAGCTTGATGTCCCATGCTTTGTTGACACCCATGGGAGGCCCACCCCTTTCTGAATAGAGACTAAGGAGAAGCAGATGGGAAGGGGAGTAGATGGGAGGTGGGGGGAGGGAGCAGGAGGAGAGGAGGGAGGGGAAACTGTGGTTGTTATGTAAAATAAATGAAAAATTTTAATTAATAAAAAATTTTTAAATAAAAAAAAACTAGCTGGCTCTCCTCACAACTAAAGATAGGTTGTTTTACCATAGGGGGGAAAAATGGAAAAAGATATTCCAAACAAATGGATCAAAGAAACACTCAGGTGTAGCTAGTTAAATATTTGAAAAATAGATTTTTAACCAAAACTAATCAAAAGAAATAGGGAAGGAAATGTCATTCCCATTAAAGGAAAAATTCAACAACAAGCTATTGCAATCATAAACATGCTGTGCACCAAACACCCAGTTTATAAAATAAACAATATTATGTCTAAAATCATAGATTGACTCCAGTACAGTGACAATGATTTCAATGCCCCACTCTCACCAATAGTGGGGAAATAAACTGAGTGGGGAAACTCTCAAGTTCAGTAAAATTGCAAATCAAATGTACCAAACCAATACCTACAGAACATTTTACCCAAACATTAAAGAATACATAATCTCCTCTGTACCAGGGCTCCCAAATCATGACATGGAGACATAATTAGTTTTGAATGCTCAGTCTTTGCTTAGCTCTTATGTGAATGTTTCTCTTAATCTACATTTTGCCTTGGGGCTTTTTAACCTTTCTATCTTCCTTTCTTTGTTTCTTTGTTTCTTTCTTCCTTCCTTCCTTTCTTTCTTTCTTTCTTTCTTTCTTTCTTTCTTTCTTTCTGTATGTCCTACTTTCCTGCTGTCTCTATGTCTGGCTGGCAGCTGCCTCTCTTCTGGCCCTGGAATGTCCCTCTCTTTCTCCCTGGTTCTCTTCTCCTTCTTCTGTCTCAGGCCTAGATTTTTCCTCCTACTTATTCTCTCTGCTTGCCAGCCCCACCTTTCCCACTCCTGCCTAGCTATTGGCCTTTCAACTTTTTATTACACCAATCGGGTGTCTTAGGCATACAAGGTGAAACAAATGTAACACGTCTTTACATCATTAACAAAGGCAGCAGAAACAAATGTAACACACCTTTACACAATTAAAGTAATATTCTACAACACTCCTCAGCAGCCAATGGGAATTTCACCAAAATAGATATTTAAGACACAAAGCAAGTCTCAACAAATAGAAATTGAGGTCACACCTTGTAGTATCTGACCACCATGGATTAAAGCTGAATATCGACAGCTAAAGAAACGTCAGAGAGTACACAAACTCACTAAACAACACACCACAAAGCTAAAATTGGATAAAGAAAGAAGTCAAAGAAAAGAAATTTTTTAATTCCTAGACTTGAATGAAATACAACATGCCAAAACCTACTGGACACAAGGAAAGCAGTCACAGGAAGTTTAGAGGAAAGTTTACAGCAGTGTGTGTCTACGTTAAAAATGGATAGATCTCAAATTAACAACTTAATGATGCAACCGGTGACCTTAGAAAAACAAGAACAATCATAACCCAAAATAAGTAGATAGGAAGAGACAATCAAAGTCAGGACTGAAATTAATGAAACGGAGATGAAAACACAATACCAAACAAATTAAGGAAGCAAAAAGCTGATACTTTGAAAATGTTAAAAGACTGACAAACTTTTAGCTAAACTAACCAAAAGAAAGAGACAATCCAAATGTATAAAACTAGAGATGAAAAGGGAAGCATCACAACAGACACTAAGGAAATTCAGAGTCATAAGAACATACTTTAAAAATCTGTATCTCAGGGGACTGGATAGATGGCTCAGAGGTTAAGAACACTGACTGCTGCTCTTCCAGAGGTCATGAGTTCAATTCCCAGCACCCACATGGCAGCTAACAACTGTCTGTAACTACAAGATCTGACACCCTCACACAGACATGCATACAGGCAGAACACCAATGCACATAAAATAAAAAATAAATAAATTTAAAAAATCTATATCTCGCTGAACCAGGAAAATCTAAGAGGAACAGATAAATTTCTAGATAAATGCATCCCACCAAATTTGAATCATGATGAAGTAAATAATGTAAGTAGACCTGTATAACATCCAGTGAAATAGAAGCAGTTACTAAACATCTTCCAACTAAATAAATAAATAAATAAAACAAACAAACAAAAACAGAGGCCCATATGGACTCAGTGTGGAATTCTACTAGGCTTCCAAAAAAAGAGTTAACACTAACATTCCTCAAACTATTCTGCAAAATCAAAAAGGAAGGAATATTGGAATATTTCCAAGCCCCATTCATGAAGTCTGTACTACCCAGATGCCAAAACTAGACAAAGAACCAATAAAATTTCGAAAAATAAAAGAAGTAAATTATAGGATAAAATATATGATCATGTAAAAAAGCTCAATAAAATATGTGCAAATTGAATTTAAAAACACATCAAAACGATTATCCATCATGATCAAGTTGGCTAACAGGGATGGTTCAACTTATATAAATTAATAAATGTTATCCACCACATAAATACTAAAGGATAAAAATAGTAAGATTGTCTCATTAGATGCAAAAAAAAGTCCTGTGATAAAATCCAATATTCAATTTATTATAGAAGTTCTGGAAAGAAAAGGGATACTAGGAACATATCTCAACATAATAGAGGCAATATAAAGGCAGCCCCTAGCCAATATCATCCTAAATGGATCACTAAAGTAATTTTGACGTATCATAGAATAAATATTTATGCTCAATTAATGTGCAGCATGAAAACAGACAAAGATACATAGATAACAAGTTGTTGTCTGACTCGGCTGCTATATAGTCCTGGCTCTAGAGAAATAACAACGAATGTTCTTCAGTCCTCTTCCTGCTCCTGTATGAGAAATGGCACTGCAAAAAAACAGTGCAGATAATCAAGCCCAGACCTCCAAGTTCTCAGCACTCCTACCAGTCTGGGAATGGTCAGCTCATTAAGCAGTTCTGTATTTAGGAAACGCTGGTAGCAACTGTGGTATCCAAATTTCTCCGCTTTCCTCACTCCTTCTCCATAGCCGATTTCCAAGCACTTCCTTCACTGCTGCGTATTTATGCAAGCTCAAAGCTGTCAATTCAGGGAGAGCACAGACAGTAAATGTCGAACATAATCTTCATAGTACTTAAAATATTCAGAATTAGATTACAGAGATTCTTCCAAAAATCCTTGAAATCGTGTTCATTGAAACTCTCCAGTTTTCTAGATGTTAAGATTTATTCAGTTTCCATATAAGAACCAAAAGCAAAAGCTTGGTTTTAGAATAAAAATTTACTTTCTTAATACAGGCAATCTAGAAACAATTCAAACTGCCTACCTTTAAGGAGATGGTTACCATATGTGGGAAAATACTGCTGCTTTTGGATTTGCTTGGCATTTAGGCTCTGTTTATTTCATGAACTTGTACACAAGGGCACTTAGCTCATGGTTATAGTGGTACAGGGAGATGACATCATAGCCCTTGTCTGAATGAAGCAAATACCACATCATTTCTATTTCAAGATTTTCTCAAGACTCAGTGATAGGAAAGTTAAAGAATATAAACTTGTGAATATTTCTTATTTGATAATCTTTACATTCAGAGGTGAATTCAAAAGAGAAATTTACTCTATTTTTCATAACTAGTGAACTCTAATAAAATGAGACAAAAAGAAATGTTAACATTTTCTTGACTGAAAAGGATGTAGTAAGAATTCACAAATTGAATAAAGACATGGATTTTAATTTTTTCCCTTTTATTAAACCTGGATTTTTTTCTCATAAAATATAATCTAGCCGGGCATTGGTGGCGCACGCCTTTAATCCCAGCACTCGGGAGGCAGAGGCAGGCGGATCTCTGTGAGTTCGAGGCCAGCCTGGGCTACCAAGTGAGCTCCAGGAAAGGCACAAAGCTACACAGAGAAACCCTGTATATATATATATATTTAATCTGAATACAGCTTCCCCTCCCTCTACTCCTCCCAGTTCTTCTCCATTATATGAAGTTGAGAGTTGGCCTTTCAAGATCTATGAAGAATTGTGTTGGAATTTTGATGGGAGTTGCATTGAATCTCTAGATTGCTTTTGGTGGGATGGCCATTGTGTCTTCCTTACGATAGTAAAAGCTGGCCAAAACACATAGACTTCTGTGGTAGAAGAGAAAAGAAACAAAAGGACAAGTTTAGATAAGTAAAGTGCTTACCATGCAATCACAAGGACCTAAGTTCAATCTCCTTCAACCCATATTTAAAAAATATAAAAAGCAAGCTAGGCATTCCATGGCATTCCTGTAATGCCAGCACTGAGAAGGCAGAGACACAAGGATGCCTGGGGCTTGCTGACCAGTCTAGATTAATCTGTGAGTTCCAGATTCGGTGAAAGACTCCATCTAAAAAAACAAAGTGAGGAGCAATTGAGGGATAAAACATGCACACACACACACACACACACACACACACACACACACACACACGGGTGGGGGTGGAATTCTTTCTATTTCTCATTGGAGATTCCATTAAAGTAATTCCTCAATTAAAGTTGGCCTTAAATGTGTTACAAAATATTATAATTCCTGCTTAAAGCCTATGACTGTCATGAAATGATCACAGAAAGAGATAAATTCTTTCTTGACAAATGACTTTCCAATCTACTTGCAGTTCAATTTTATAATCCATTGAGAATAATGGTTAGAGAGTCCACTAAAGTAATTCTGCAATTAAAGATGGCCTTAGAGGAAATGCAGAATATTAAAATTCCTGCCTTAAACCCATTTCTATCATGAAATTATCACATAAAGAGTTATTTATGTTGACAAATAACTTATTCCAATCTATCTGGAGTTTAATTTTATAATCCACTGACAATAATCGTGAAATTAAACACAACATATAAACAATAAAATTGGCATAGACACCTCTTTTCAAAGGCTACCACATTCATCTTACTTAATTTTCACATTTATAAAATGAGGTAATTGTAGAAGACATCCTATTTTATGCATTGTGGCTGCCTCACCTCTTCCATCTCTTACATGGAAAGATTTAACAGTAATCTCTGACTATGGTGATGCTGTTAATGGTATATGATTATACAGTTGTGCATACTTGAGACTAGACTATTATCATTGTATGATGCTGAAACCAGACATACAACTATGGTCTAATAACTAAGTAGCTACCATATGTGAAGAATTATTAACTCCTCCATGTTAGGGCATTAGCTCTTGAATTACTAATACTTTGAAAAAACAGAGCTACAACTGAGGTGGTATGTAATAGGAATACAAATATTTACCACTACCCTATGTATTTACTGTAGGAAGTTCATTACAAATCTATTTTGTACTTATCACATGAATTAAAATAGGATATACCTTCAAGGACTTTTGTTAATAGCATGAACCTTAGACTTTCTATGCAGCGACACAAAATAACAAGAAAACAGAGTAAAGAGAAATACATGGAATCACCTTTTTAAGTTACTAATTGGTTTATATTCCTAAAGAAACTGATCAATAAATAATGACTGGAATAAATGTGACAGTAAAACTGTATAAAAGTTGATAGGTCAGTGTCTGAGAAAAATGATATACTCAATGGCACTGATCAAGACAAAGAAAAGCCATGAAGAGACATGGATATTGGAGTATTTATTAAGGCAACTCCACATAGTTAAAAGGGAGGTTTATTTTGGAGTAACTTACAACAGGTAAAGGGGTAGGTTACAGGATCCAGGAGAGGTGAAGTTCAGTTAAGCAGTGTTCTCTGGAGAACTCTGCTCGGTCTACATCTAGCATCCAGGATCACCAGGAACCAAGAGAGCTGGCACATCTGGATCTGGAGTTTTAAGGGCTCCCATCTCGGCCCCACCTCAGGGGCAGGCCATAGGTAGGAGTGACAGTTACCAGAAGCCTCAATGGGGGTAGTACTTCCAGGTCAAAGCTGGAACAACTACCCACTACACATGGGTTGTTGCCCTGTGTGATATTACCTATGTAGTCATTCAGTTCAACAAAAGCAACAAAAATCTAGTTTTATACCATTTACAAAAACATTTTAACTTCCCAGTTTCCTGCTGTCATTGGACATAACCTGAGAAAAGACACAAGGTTCTAAAAATTTTAACAGAATCATCTTTATTAATAAGTTGGAAAAGAAGTAGGAGTTGAGGGTAGGAAGAAAAGATGGGAATAGACAGACCCTCCAAATATAAGCATATTGTATGTCATTCATAGTTTTTACACTGTTGAGTGCAGTTATTCCCATTAACTTTACTGTGTCCTGCCCTGCCACAAACTTTACTGGACTCTAAGGCCAATACTGTTCTCTTTTATTAGAACAAGCATACTACTAAGGTGGTGTCTTGTTAGCATTCAGGTTTTGATTTAGGAGGTGTGAATTCTAAGGAGATGAGGAGGGGGAGGAGGAGGAGGAGAAGGAGGAGGAGGAGGAGGAGGAGGAGGAGG
>CABHPR010134575.1:8899-35915 GCA_902168415.1 Peromyscus melanophrys | reverse complement strand
TTGGTTTATCAGTTTCTACATTAGAAAAATTGGGCAGGAGCCATTTGACCAATAACTGATGAAAAAATTAATACCTGCCCCTTATAGCCCTTAGGGTTTCCATGGGAATCCCGTCTATATTAGCTTTGGCAGAGGCTTGTTGCTATTTTTAGAAGATCTGAAAGTAACTAAGAATGCCTTTCATTTTTATTCCTAAGCTGATCTGTATCTTTGTTGATCGCCCCCTCAGCCCCCCACACACTCACAGGCATGCTTTTGAGAAACCAACTGTATTCAGCTTTAGCTTAGATGCGACTCAAAATCAAAAGCCAAGTCACCAACTCTTTTCTCACTTTGTTCAGGTGCTGACAGCTCTGTCTCTTTAATTAGCTGTAATTGCTCTTAAAACTTTACCCAGGAGGCCATGCTGCACCGTCTTTTAGATGTAATTGTTGAATACTAATGGATCTCTTCCTCTAGAGCCTTTCTCGGTACTTCATGGATTGGTGGACTTGGTTTATTAATGAAAGTTACAAACTACAGGCAAAACCCAGCAGTCACACACCCTCATCATTGAGAGAAATCCTGTCATCTGGAAAGCAGTAGCTTATTGCATCTCACTCATTCAAGAGCTCTGTATTATACCGGGGCAGAAGCACAGAGTGTTTCTGCATGTTCTGTTCAGTAATATCTGCACGTTTTGTCCAATTTCTTCCCTTTCCTTATAATTTATTTGTCATAGATTCTTCACTTTAGAAAAAGGAAGACTAGAGAAGGCCTGTGTGTCTGAATATGTGAAGTACATTATTCCTTTATTATTACTGTAAGTAGCTAATTATACTACTGTTTTAAGAAATTAGTTACTTTAATTTGACTGAAATATTCAAGGTTCACTTTTCAGTGATTTTTAAATACTCTTTCTAGCTATGTCCAGTTAGCTAGTTTCTCTTGCGGAGTACAACATCTCTTAAGCAGTAGATGAATAGCACATTAAGAATTATATTTTCATTCAAAACATGATATTTTACAAATGTAGGAGAGATGGACTGGGATTAAACTGTGTAAACTGGAAGACAAAGCTATTTACACATCTCTGTAATACAGTCCTCTGTGGAGACACATAAAATCTGGGCAATGAATGCCTCTACTAGAAACAAATGTTCTGGAATTTTCTATATGATCCTTATTGAGATCTAAGCAATTTTTTAAGAGGCAGACTATAGTATGAAGCTGAACTTATATACAGTCCTCCTTAAGCATAGCCCAAAACAACTTGGTCATTGTTTTTCCCACCCCATTAATCTTTTACTGATAATGTGAGTGACAGAGAGATTAAAAAAACATTAGGGAATCCGTGGCTGATATGTAAAATTAAGTTAAATTATAAGATAAAATGTAAAAAAATTCTGGGGGCAATCACTACTTGATTGTGATATTCAAACTATGATCTTAATTTTTCATTCTAACTTTTACTTCTCTGGTGGTACCATCATTACCTTGTTGTCCATTATGTAAGTCAGAGATCTCCTGATTTTCTTAAGGTTAATGTCTATAATGGCAGCAATTCTGTTAGCTGTATTTCAAAATAGTCACTAAGAAAGACCCCAAATAACACTAGCAGAGATATAAAAGCACGCACTGTGACTTCTTCAAAAGATCTTTTTAACACGTCAACTAATTAATTCATAGATGCCAAAATGCGCTAAATGTTAGATCAAGGTGAGATGAAGTTCAAAAAAGTTTAGTTACTAAAAGTGACCTCTGTGTGATATGAGAGGGGTATAGAGCAGCACATGAATGAAGTAAGAAAATTGGCCCATGATCAAGGAGGAAAGCCAGCAAGGAAAGAAAAGCACTCAGCAAAACTGATGTGAAATTAGCAACAGGAATGGAAAGACAGCAACAGTTCTGGAATCTTAACAAGGATATTTAGAATTTGAAAACAAAACAGAAATATTGTAAATAAAATGACTTCCATGAATCAAACAGAAAACATATAGACTCATCCAAGTCAGAGAAAGAATACCTTATCCATAAAGTTTTAAATGAAAGTAAGATCCACACTTACTTTCCACCACACTGACCTTGAATGACCTATAGATTTCCTAATTCTGTGGTTACAAATCTAAACTGCATACACAGTAGCCTAGAAGAGAAACTAGACTAGCTTCCTATCAACAGATGAACAGGTGAAAAAAAATGTTTCATATAAACATAATGGAATTTTACTCAACCATAAAGAAGGATTAAATTATGCCATTAGCAATAAAATGCATAAAAAAGAAAAAACGTTGGAGATCAGAACATTTATTTGTTAAAATGTATAGATCACAGTCTCTGCATTTAGACATCGTGGCTCTAGTTAGATGAGAGAATGTCTGCACAGAGGTCATTTATCTCCTAAGGTACTGAATTCCACACAGCTCTGGGTTTCTGGTTGCACAAGCAGAGTTATTATCTGAAAGAGGAGAAAATGTGGTGTCTATGTTTTGCTTTGGTTTTAGGTTGTTTTGTCTAATATGAAGTTCTTGAAAGCCAAAGATCCCTTCTCCTCACTTTCTAGCTTTCTAGTTTAAATGAATTCACTTGTAATTATTCATTGAGATTTCTATTTACTTGACTTTTAATAATCATATTTTACTGATGGTAGCTTAAGATCAAGATCAAAAATCAGAAGGAATTACAGACCAGATAAGACATTGACTTAACCTGACATGCATTCATACTACAGACACCAGTTGGCTATATTTTACAATGATAAAGCAATGCCATATGTACACACACACACACACACACACACACACACACACACACACACACACGGTTAGTAACATTGTAAGAAACTTCCTCATTTTCTCTTGTTCTTAGAAATATATTAAAGCAAGTGCTCGACCCCTTGTAAAGCCTCCATCACCCCATCTCTACACAAGTGTCCTTCCTTCTCTTCCCAGGTCTAACCAGCTTTATTGATGTGGCACATGCTTTAATCTCAGTACTTGGGAGGCACAGGCAGGTGGATCTCTGTGAGTTTCAGGCCAGACAGAATAACATAGTGAGACCCTATCTAAATAAATAAAGACATCATTTAAAAAATTAAAAATAAAGCAAGTGTTGTTTTCTAGCTACTCAATTTCTTCATGGAAGAACATTTTACAAAGAAAATAATAAATAGATAGAGTAAAAGGTGCATGTATTTTCCCCACTATGCCTTTAGTACACACTGATTGGATTATATTATATGATAGTTCTTTCTGAGGTTGACTCACTTGGAAAACTATGTATTATCCTTCACTGCTGCTACAATATGATGTAATTAAATTTTTTTCCAATGGCTGACATGATCATGTCACATTAAAACTCAATTTTAATTCTTTATTTTGTTCCATCCAGTTTCTTTTCATATACATAGAAGAAACGTTAAGTTTAGAATATAAATTTATCAAATACTTTGAAATGATCAATTTTTTTTTGAAAAGTAAATAAGAGACAAATGCCATCAGCTTTGGAGAGTTCACCTTAAAAATTGATTTTGTAATCAGACATAATTATTTAACAGTGAATTACTTAATGAAACGATTTTACTAGAATACATAATTATGATCAAGTTAGTGGACGTCCCCGTTAGTTTTGTTATCAGTTTCACACTCCTGCAATCTAAGATCAGATTGGTCTGTGGGACACTGTGTTGATTGCTAATTGGTATAGGAAGGTTCAGCCCACCATGGCTGGTGCCATCCCTGGGGAGGTGGTCCTAGGCCATATAAGAAAGGTGGCTGGCCCTGGAAACAAGCCAGTAAATAACATTCTTTTTTTCTTTCTTTTTTTTTAATTAAGAGATTTTTCTATTCATTTTACATACCAACCACAGATTCCACTGTCCTCCCTCCTCCCAGCCTTCCCCCCCAACCCACTCACCATTCCCACCTCCTCCAAGGCAAGGTCTCCCATGGGGAGGCAGCCCAGCCTGGTAGACTCAGCCAAGGCAAGTCCAAGCCCTTCCTCCCTGCAACAAGGTTGCGCAAGGTTTTTCAGCATAGACACTGGGCTCCAAAAATCCGGCTCATGGCTACGGACATGTCCTGATCCCATTGCCTGGGGACCCCCTAAACAGTTCAAGCTAAACAACTGTCTTGCTTATCCAGAGGGCCTAGCCCAGTACTATGGGGGCTCCTCAGCTATTGGTCCACAGTTCATGCCTTTCTACTAGTTTGGCTAGTTGTACCTGTATTTTTTCCAATCATGGTCTTCATATCTCTTGTTCATAGAATCCCTCCTCTCTCTCATCAGTTGAACTCCTGGAGCTCAGCCTGGGACCTGGTCGTGGACCTCTGCATCTGCTTCCATCAATCACTGGCTAAGGGCTCTATGATGCTAGGGTATTCAGCCATCTGATCACCAGAGTAGCAGCTCAGGCACCCTCTCAACTATTGCCAGTAGTCTATGGTGGAGTCATCCTTGTGGAATCCTGGGAACCTCCCTATTATTCTGCTTCTCTCTACTCCCATGATGTCTTCATTTATCATGGTATCTTTTTTCTTGCTCTCCCACTCTGTTCCCATTCCAGCTTGAGCCTCCCACTCCCCTAAGCTCTCATCCCCCATTCCTTGCCCTCCATTACCCTCCTTCACCCCAGTTTTCTCATGTAGATCTCATCCATTTCTCTGTTGCTGGGTGATCCATGCATCCTTCCCAGGGTCCTCCTTACTAGCTAGCCTTGCTGGAGGTGTGGGTTGCAGTCTGGATATCCTTTGCTTTATATCTAGTATCCACTTATGAGTGAGTACATACCATATTTGTCCTTCTGAGTCTGGGTTACCTCACCCAGGATGATATTTTCTAGTTCCATCCATTTGCCTGCAAACCTCATGATGTCATTTTTTTCTCTGCTGAGTAGTACTCTGTTGTATATATGTACCACATTTTATTTATCCATTCTTCAGTTGAGGGGCATCTAGGTTGTTTCCAGGTTCTGGCTATTACAAATAATGCTGCTATGAACATAGTTGAGCATGTCAGTAATGTGACAATATACAAGATTAACTAAAAAAAAAATCAGTAGCCCTCCTATATACAAATGATAAATGGGCTGAGAAAAAAATTCAGAGAAACATTACCCTTTACAAGAGCCACAAATAATGTAAAATACTTTGGGGTAACTCTAACTAAGCAAGTGAAGGACCTGTATGACAAGAATTTTAAGTCTCTGAAGAAAGAAATTGAAGAAGATATCAGAAAATGGAAAGATTTCCCATGCTCATGGATAGGTAGAATTAACATATTAAAAATGACAATCTTACCAAAAACAATCTATAAATTCAATGCAATCCCCATCAAAATACCAACACAATTCTTCACAGACCTGGAAAGATTAATACTCAACTTCATATGAAAAAACAAAAAATCCAGGATAGCCAAAAGAATCCTGTACAATAAAACAACCTCTGGAGGCATCACGATTCCTGACCTCAAGCTCTACTATAGAGCTACAGTAATAAAAACAGCTTGGTACTGGCATAAAAACTGACATGTGGACGAATGGAACCAAACTGAAGACCCCGATATTAATCCGCACACCTATGAACATATAATTTTTGACAAAGAAGCCAAAACTGTGCAAAGGGAAAAAAAAGCATCTTCAACAAATGGTGCTGGCATAACTGGATGTCAACATGCAGAAGATTGCAAATAGATCCATATCTGTCACCGTGCACAAAACTCAAATCCAAGTGCATCAAAGACCTCAACATAAATCCAGTTACTCTGAACCTGATAGAAGAGTAAGTAGGAAGTAGTCTTGAATGCATTGACACCAGAGATCAGAGATCATTTCCTAAATATAACACCAGTAGCACAGACACTGAGAGCGACAATTAATTAATGGGGCCTCTTGAAACTGAGAAACTTTTGTAGGGCAAAGGACATGGTCAATAAGACAAAATGACAGCCTACAAAATGGGGAAAGTTCTTCACCAACCCCATATCTGACAGAGGGCTGATCTCCAGAATATATAAAGAGCTCAAGAAACTAGACATCAAAATATCTAACAGTCCAATTGAAAAATGGGCTATAGAGCTAAGCAGAGAATTCTCAACAGAAGAATCTCAAATGGCCAAAGACATTTAAGGAATTGCTCAACATCCTTAGTCATCAGGGAAATGCAAATCAAAACAACTCTGAGATACCATCTTACACCTGTCAGAATGGCTAAGATCAAAAACACTGAAGACAGCTTATGTTGGAGAGGATGTGGAGCAAGGAGAACACTCCTACACTGTTGGTGGGAATGCAAACTGGTACAGCCACTTTGGAAATCAGTATGATGGTTTCTCAGAAAATTGGGACTCAATCTTCCTCAAGACCCAGCTATACCACTCCTGAGCATATACCCAAGGCATGGTCCATCTTACCACAAGGACACTTGCTCAACCATGTTCATGGCAGCGTTATTTGTAATGGCCAGAACCTGGAAATGATATTCTTAAAGTTCCTGATTTGAGTGCCTTGGCTTCCCTCCATCATGGGTGATGACTACAAGCGGAAATCAACCCCTTCTTCTCCAAGATGCTTTTGGTCAGTGTTTTATCACAGCATCTGAAAAGCTAAATTAGTACAAAAAGCAATGACTTAGTCCTATTATTTTTGACTGCCTACTAAGTTCTAAAGATATTGTAATGCATTGGAACTACCATTACTCATTTTTATTCCTAGATTCATTTTGGACAAGAATTTCTAGTGTAATATGATTTTTACAATACAAAATCTGTTCTTGTCTTAATAGTGTAGCATACCTTTCATGCTTTCTCAAATATGACTTCAATTTATGTTTTCATTTGTATTTTCTAATATATTAGTTTTCCTGTTCTGAACCTGAGCCACACCCAATGGTGCACTACGTAAACTCATTTTGACTTTTCTTAATGCAGGCCTTAGATCACATGGTACTCTCTTCCTGAAATTGCCTTCTTTCAAAAGCTTTGCCTTTCTCCCAAAATCAGAATCCAAAGGCTATTTTTAAATTCCCCTCTCTGTTTCTCCATCCCTATCACCCTTTTGAATAACCTTTCTTAAATTGAAGCTAATTTTGGACAGGTTTTCCTGTTCAGCAAATACAAGCTTCTTAATGCTAAGAGTCATCTCTTTGCCATATTTTATACCCTAATACTAGTTCAATTTACATAAAAATCTCAAATAATGTTTCGGGTCAACTGAAAGTATTAGAAGATAATTTATTTTTAAATTATATAAAGTGATGAGATGCACTAAAAATATGTTGAAAGGATGACATTAAAAGTCTTGGATAAGGGATGGAGGATTGGTTCAGCAGTCAAAAGCACTTGCTCTTGTATAGGACCCAGATTCAGTCCCCAGCCCCTACATGGTGGCTCACAATGGCCTGTAACTCTAGTTTCAGGGGATTGACACCCTCTTCTGACATCCACAGGCACTAGGCATGCACATATATACACACAGGCAAAATATTCATGCACATAATTTTTAAAATCTTTAGTAACAAGTCATTTTTAGAATACTATCAATGTATCATATAGAACTAGATTTGAGCACATAGAATGACATTCTGAAATGTCTATACTGTCATGTGTTATGAGTCCACTTGGGACCCTTTTCCTCCTTCTGGGTTGCCTCGCCCAGCCTTGACGTGAGAGTTTGTGACTGATCTTATTGTATCTTGTTGTATTATGTTCAGTTGTTATTCCCGGGAGGCTTACTCTTTTCTGGAGGGTAGATCTGGGGGAGAAAGGAGGTGGGGGCAGCTGTGAAGAGTGGAGGGAGGGGAAGTTGTTGTCAGGATATATTGTATAAGAAAAGAGTAAATAAAATTTGAAAAAACAAATGAACTTAAAAAGCATCACATTATGTCTATTACATCAAAATTAACTTTCTTTGAAGAAGAGTTCAATATTAGAACAGTCATCATTTTTATACCTCAGGCTATGTTCAAAATATACTGTCATTGGTTTTATGGCTTGCTAAATTAATACATTTCCAAGGACATTGAGAAGTAGTTAAGAGTTGTCTTGCCTAAGCGAACTTATAAATATCCCCATGGTTAGAAATCTATTGTTCTGAATTATAATTGTTTTAATCTTAACATTAAATCACAAAATGATATTGAAGTTGCCTTCCAGGAACCCTTTACTTCTATCTAATTAGTCTTATCTGATCTCACAGGTCATTCCTTCTCTCTGGATAGGCATGTTAAACAGACTTGGACTAACAAACACTTAGGAAATGTACCAAGCTTCCCATGAATCATACTGTGCCAGGTGACTTGCTTCTTTATCATTTAAGTCTGTGAATTTCTAGAACGTGTATGGAATTTGCTAGGTGTCATTTTGGACAGCATTTTGACACCAAGATACACAAGCTAAAGTTCTGTAAAACTGAAAGTTAAGGCCATTTGCATTTAAAAACCACAAGCAGTGAAGTAATACTGAGTTTTTTAAAAAAAACTTTTGCTTCTTTTTTCCCTCTTATTGTGCTGTCATTTTAGTCATAATATGGCCCATGTAATTCCATGACAAGCTACATTATTTACATTTTACTTTTCATTGGATAATGCTATGGAAAGGAAACACAAATGTCTAAACATCAAGTTAAAAAGCCACCCCAAGTTGATGGCATAAATGGAAATAAAAATGTTTTTAAAAATATTGTCAGTGACTTCTCAAGGCAAGATTATTTCCCATGTGGGCTATTTCTGCCTCATGTTTTTCCATCCACCTACCTGTGGTTGGACCATTTTCCTGAATGTTTTCTGAAATGAATGGAAAGCAGGTCATGGCAGGAGAAGTAAACGGTAATGAAGTTCAAATTTTTCCCTTTGACTGCTTGTAAGCAACTGCAGGACCTGGTTCACCATGGGATTTAACTGCAGGTAGTACCTAAGCTGAAATTTTTGAAATATTAATTACATTAGATTGTCTACATTATTCCATGATTGGGGCAGCTGAGGAGTAAGTGAGTAATCAAAGGCTTCTGAAGCATATTTCCGAAAGGGAATAATTCCTCCTCTCAACTAAAAACACAAATAGTTAAGACTACCTCATAACCAGGTGGCTTTAAATACATGATAAACATCACTTTCTAATTGGCTGGGTAAATTGACATTCTGTCTACACTTTTTAACAGAACCCCCAATCTAAATACAAATTCTTGGAGTGTTGAGAGTTCCTTGTGTAGTTTATTGAAGCATCTCTCAATTGTAAGATTCTGTGACGGCCAAGGAATGGTGAAAAGAAATATGAGAAGGAAAAAAGTAAATATGTAATTTAGAGTTTGTTCGGGATCCAAGAGTTAACTCCCTTTATTGAAGAAAGTTGACTCATGGGCAAACCACAGGTGGTCAGGGAGTGGGCGAACCATGACACATGTTTCCCGTTAAGGCAGCCAGTGCCATTCTAGAGCCCTTACTTTTTCTGAATGAAATACATTCATGTGTGAACATGTCAGAGCGAGTGCAGGAAAAACACTCCTTTTCCCTGGCACAGCGTACACTTAAACTCAGTCTAAATGCAAGACCTAGGCCTTCTTGCCCCTTCCAAGGAGTTCTCAAAGCCTGTGGCACTAACAGAGATGAGTGACCCCAGTGATGAAAAAAAAATTATATGATTAAGGAAAACAGCCTGATTTAATGAGATTTTTGTTTTTACCCAAAGTCATTATTAAATACATTTTTTGGTACCATCCTCATTTCTCTTGATGAAGACAGAAAGTGGCAAGAAATGTCCTTAACTAACAGGAAACAAGGCATCAGCAATTGCATCCACCTCCCAGTTACGACAGCTCTTCTTCATCATGGGTGCTTTTCAAACTTTCATATGAGCTCAGATCACGAGAATTTTTGTTAAAATTCAGATACTGATTCAGTAAGCCTGAGGTGGGGCTCAAGATCATCATTTAAAATAAGCTTTCCAATAATGTCTAACAAGCTTTTATTACGGAGAACATGTTGAGTGTTTTAAGGAGAGGGTCCTAGGGTCTGGATTTTCATAGGAAGGCTATCACAACTGACTAGTTCATAGTGAAGCCAGTTTGAATTCATCTAAACTTGGTTCCTTCTCTGGCCTTATTTTTTTTTTTTTATGAGAGAAGTATTTGCTTCCAAAAACAGGTTGCAATTTAAAAGAAATATATAATTTTAAATTTAAATATAATTCTAAAAACACTATGCATCAACTACATCCATGTCCTTTATCATAAGCTACTTTCTCACTTCTATTTTTATTCTCTTTTTCTAGGCTATCTACATCTCATGGTCAGCCCACTTATGCTCGAGTCATCCTGCGCATTTATTGTTCAGATTATGTCTTAGTTACTGTTCTGTTGCTGTGAGGAGACACCATGACCAAGCCAACTGTTATAAAAGGAAGCATTTCATGGGGGGCGGGGCTTGCTGACAGTGTCAGAGGGTTAGCCCATACTCATCATGGCAGGGAGCATGGTGACAGACAGACAGGCAAGCATGACGCTGGAACAGAAGCTGAGAACTTCCATCCTCATCGCCAAGCAGGCAGCAGATAAAGGTGGAGGAGACAGGACCTGGCATGGCCTTTCAAAAACTCAGAACCCACCCACAGTGATGCACCACCACCACCAAGGCCATGCTTCCTAATACTTCAATAAACAGTCCACCAGCTGGGAACCGAACATTGAAATATATGAGCCTGTGGGGGCCACTGCCATTCAAATCACCACAGACGATATACTGAAAAAGACAGAATTTTCTCATGTAGGGTTTTTTATCCCCTTCTGAGTAAATTTTAATGTGAACTACAACTTGCAAGAGTTGACCCTTTTCTTAATCCACTTCCACTTAAAGAATTTAAGAATATGTGAAAATCATTGTGTTTATTTTATGAAATTATAATGATATTGTTTAGCAATTGAAAAACCCTGTAGATAATACCTGAAGAGTTATTATATAGGACAGCTTTCCTGGAATATTTTAAAGACATTTCACAAGTATAAGTAATTATTTTTAAAAAGATACAAATAATGAGAATTCTTGTTACATGTAGCTAATTAGGTTGTAACATCACTGAGGACAACGATAATCTGGCAGGATGTCACCGAATCTTGACTTATCATCTGGTGCTTTTGGATTTCAATGAATTATCCTTAATGATATTTTTTTTAATGTTTCCCCTTTTCCTATACTCAAAATTATATTGAGATTACTTTAAAGAAAAGGATGGAGCCCTGAAATATGGCTTATATGTGAAGATAAGAAGACTTTATCTACATACCCAAAGGAGCTGTTGAAGGGAGAGAGGAGAAAACAATACCTAAGTTGTCTTGGCTGATGTGATCAGGCCTTGTTTTTGTTCACTGTGGCTTTAGATTTAGTTCAGTGACAAGAGCCATTAGTATCTGTCAGCAGATCCCTGACATGGGAGGGAGATAGTGACTCACCCTTGATCACCAGCATGTCTGTTCTGGCACATCTGAACTGCCTCCAATGCTTTGTGAACAAAGGTAATGCTTGACAAGTTTTGCTAAGAAAATCATGAGAGAGGGAAGGGCTAATACGGGAACCATGTCTTGGAGCAAATAAACAGCATGTCGACTAATAAATTCAGTGATAATCAGGAGCCCAGGAGAACAATACAGAGAGATTATGATTTACATTTGAACATCTACAGAGTGTTTTAAAGAGTACTTTACAGAATCCTACCAATTGATGATCAAGAATTACAGAAATTTTAATTATGCCATTACTAAGTATTGAACTATATCCCCTAAGAAGACTTGTGTTGAAGTCCTAACTCCAGGTACCTGTGGATGTGAACGTGTTTTGGAAATTGAGAAGACATTATACGGGGCTTTAGTGGTCTCTAAATTCAGTAACTAGTGTCCTTATAAGGAGAGAGAGATTTGTAGTTAGGAGTGCAGGCACAGAAGGAAAACAACCTGGTGATAGCTAGATGAGAGTGACGAGATAAAATAATGTCACAAATTTCCAGGAACAACCAGACGCAGGAGGAGGGAGCAACAAAGATCTTCCCTATGGTCTCCAAAGGGAATATGACTTTGTGATTCCTCTTATTTCAAATCTCTTGCCCCTAGGGCCACGAAGAACAATTGGAAATTGGTGGCTGCTAAGAGAGAGAGAGATACACTTTTCTTTAGGTCTCTTTGGGGATATGGTCTCTAGCAGGTTGTTATTGTCCCAGCAGGTGGTCCTACAATGATTTCCATATGGTCAACATTAACTGGATCCAGGGACACAAAATACATTCTATATGTGTATGGAATTTTCAAAGGAGAAATAAAAATATAAAAAGAATGCACAACACAGTAATATTCCTATAGATATAGGCTAAGCATAGGGGAAACTATACAAAATTGCTAGTATTCAAGCAGACATCATAGCATTGATTTCTACCATTGATAATAAATAATCCTGCATAATCTCAGGAACTTCCTAGAAATTTCAAGTACTATGAAACTTGATTTAAATATTTAACCTGCCATTGATCTGATAGTATAACAGCTAATGCTAAAGAGTCCAATTTAAGCAATTCATTAATTAGACTTAATAAAAGAAGTATAAAGAAGGCAACAATTTCTTAATTGATATTTTAAATTGTAAAGAGAAATTGTACACAGAGGAACACACAGAATTTCCAAAATTTCTTTTGTGGCTGGATTCTAAATGGCAAAGCATTAAGGCAAAGTACAGGAGAAACTTGAGACAGGAAAACTGTGCCATTAGATTAAAAGGTCCCAATATTTTAGCAAAAAAAAAAAAAACCAACATAAATAGCCTCATTAAGAATAACCTAGATCAAAATTTCTTTCTTTCTTTTTTTTTTTTTTTTTTTTGGTTTTTCGAGACAGGGTTTCTCTGTGTAGCTTTGCGCCTTTCCTGGAGCTCACTTGGTAGCCCAGGCTGGCCTCGAACTCACAGAGATCTGCCTGGCTCTGCCTCCCGAGTGCTGGGATTAAAGGCGTGCGCCTCCAACGCCTGGCTAGATCAAAATTTCTATGCTGAATTTTACTTTTCCATATAGTAGTTCATCATTTCTTCTAGATAAATTCATATCCCTTCCATTCTTCAATATTGTATTTAGTTTGTTTTTTGTATTTTCTTTATTTGTTTGCCCTTTTATGTATTTTGGAGCACAGTATCATGTAGCTCAATGTGGCCTCAAATGCAGTAAGTTTCAAAGGATGCCTTTGAACTCTTGATCCCACTTCCTCTACCTCCCAAATGCTGGGATTACACACATGTGTTACCATTCCAGGATTCCAATGTTATCACTAACATGCCTTTTCCTAAACACCTTTTCCAGTCAGTAGGATTCTTCTGAAAAGCTAGTATCATAAAAAAAAACTTACTTTATTTCTCCACTATACTTTTTCTAGCTTTTATTCTCACTCACATTTCATGTTTTGTATTAAGAAAATAATACTGCATATAAAGTGAAAAAGATGTTCTGATATTTTCTTCTTAAATGAAAATATCACATCTTCTCAAATCTTGGCTTCAAACATCCATCATTTACAGTAGACAGTTGCTAATGATTCTCTCTACCAATGCAAGGGAAATATCATTTCCTCACTAGATTAATCTTGGGATGAGTAGATTAGTACTGCATTTAAATACCTGTGAGCATCACTTATCATAAGAAACAGGCCAGTTCTCCTTCCTTCCCAGACACTTGGCCACATCCCATTGGCTTTGAACTTAGGTGTAGCCATGGCATTGACTTTGGGTAATGAATTGTAAGCTCAGTTAGGGGCATCATTTTTGCAAAAAAACAAGATTTAATTACCAGGGTGTGATCTGCCAGCACCTCCCCTCAGCCCAGATAAACCAGAAGCACCTGCTAACACAGAGTTCCCATTTGCCTAGGTCACACAGGGATCACCAAGTAAGTTCAAAACTCCTTTAGACATGGAGCATGAGAAGAATGAGAGCTTTCACATCCAGGAGACATTCACAGCCACTAAGACTTGAGCCTTTTCTTCTATGACTATAGAAAAACTGAATCTATCATGACAGGTTTAGTAATAAAAATTTATATCACACCCAATACTTTATTTTCATATCAGTTAAATGTTCAGCATGCTAGGGAAAGCTCATATTAGGATTATCAGCTCATTAAAGAAACAGCTCAGTGAGAAAAGGCCAGGCAAGATGGCATATCAGAAGCTGAATCAGGGTCCAGCACTGTTTCCTTACTAAATTTCCTGTAACAGAAACAAAGTGAACCTGGGCACAGTCCTGGTAGCAAGCACAGGACAGAAAGGACTTCTGTTTATTATTTCATAAGCTTGGTTGGTCACTACTAATGATATTAATAAAACAAAATTGACAAATTGCCCTTACATTGGGTTTCATTATATTATAAAATGAAAATAATTTGTATTTTTCACATTTCATATTAAAATTAAAATTATAAAGCCACATAATAGAGTTGCCTTAAATCCATTAAAGTTCCAGTAACACAATTAAATTAAAGTTTAATGATTAAGATAATAAAAATATTTAATCAAACATATTTTAGGCTATAAAATATTTTATTATTTAGGTCTAATAATATTTAAGCTCATTAGAATTACTGAAAAAATAGTGTAGTTTGTTTGTAATAATTTTATTTATATGGTTAAACTTTAATCCTCACTCAAATTTTGGTTTTTATATTGTAAGTGTTTAATAATTATAGCCACATTACCTGAAATCAAGGGCATATTTTATACTAAGATTCTTTTAAAGTAGTTAAAAATGATGGAAGGATTATGAAAAATATTAGGAAAAAGCTAGAGTGGGGAGCCATTACAATAGATATTTTTTAGGGCAAAAGATATTGGTTGATTTCATCTTTTAAGAGGATGTTTTACATGCTTCATTTTTATCTGTTTTCCAGATTTCTTTGAGTTATAATACAAGGTAGATGAAAACAAGCAGATGCTTGCACACCTATGTCTGAAGACATCAGAACAGACGTGGGGCAAACCAGACAGATGCATCCCATTGAGTTCATTATGCTCATTTCTGCATTTGTACATCATTCCCAGGGAATATTCCAGCTCAAGGGCATAGCCTCAAAGACCACCACTGATGTTCATTTCTAAATGTACCTGCAAGAGCTCAACTCAATGTAGCTCATTAGGAACACTGGTATTTGAATGAAAATATCATTGAGGTCAGGTGAATCTTTTACTATACATCATCTGAAAAAATATTAACGTATCAGTATTGAAGACATATTAAGTGTTTTTATACACAAACTAGCCATATTTCTTCAGCAGATCATAGTATGAGCATCATGCCTTTTTATATCAGACACTGAAATGAGATCTCATCTCCTGTAGGTTGGCTGATATAAACAGCAACAGAATAGGAGCAGGGGAAGAAACATTTGTATGTGTGAGCACATTAGGCAGAACATTTACAAACCTATGAACTCTGAAAACTATTTAAAACATTGCTTGACAATAATTGCAGGTATTTATTTAAGACAAGAAACACTGTTTTTGGCAATTCTTGAATGGAGACTGAAGGCCACTACCATCACTTCATCCTTTGAAGGATACTCTGTTCTTTCTCTCTAAAACAGTCATTCTAGAAGACATGAGATACAAGTATAAAGTTCATCCCTATGTCAACCTGCAATTGCTTCCCTGTTATATGAAAGTAAGAGAGAACCAGGGGAAGGTATAGGGTTAATAGTAGGGCCTGAAGAGGGTAGATAAGGAAAGGATATGGGGTTATGGCAGGCAGATATCTTTAAGCTGCTAGTATTATGTGACCCCTAGATGTAACTCAGTTGTAGATCACTTGCCTAGCAAGTGAGTGACCCTGGCTTCAATCTCCTGCATGAAAAAAAAGTGACTACTAAATCTCAGAACAGAAGATTGCGTATTCCAAAGTTAGGGGGCAATGAATTGGTTTCTCTGTTCTAGTCACTACATATTATCTGTTTTTCCATAACATATCCTTTTAGAGGGACAGAGACTAGTTTTAGCAAATACACTAGTTTTTATTATTTTATGTGTATGTCTCTGTAAACCACGAGTGTTGTTTCTCTTGGAGGCTGGAAGCGTCCAATTCACCGGAACTAGAGTTACAGATGGTTGTTGTGGGTGCTGGGAGTAAAAAACAGGGCCTTTGGAAGAGTAGTGTGACCTCTCGTCCCCTGAGCCATTTTTCCAGCTCCAGTTTTGTTTGTTTGTTTGTTTACAGATCTGTAAGTATTCCTGAAGAGTTCTATAATTCATTATTCAGCTGAATGGCATAGAGATTCTTATGTTGTGGGATTACTGAATCATCTAAGGTATATTTTTTTCTGTTCTAATACACTTCTATCTGAATCACTTGGGAATTTAGAAATACAGATTCCCACCTGTCTAACACAGTATAGGAAAATACACTTTTGTACATGCCTAGGTGATTGTAAGCATTGAGAATCCTTGCCAGAAGAGATACTTGCATCACTTTCACTGCAGATAATAGAGACTCATTTAGTTCAGAATTTTCTTACAGGCTCACTACTGAAGGTAGTGGAATGTTAAAGGACATCAATTATTCAATTATTACACAGTGTTTTTCCAGTTATTCATTATTTTCATTAGTACCAGAGAAAATGTAACATTATGTGATCAGATATAATACTTTTAGACTTAACCATGGAACACCCTCTAAGAGGAAATTTTATATGCAATCTAGCATGCAAACTCAACCAAGCTGAGTTTCAGCTCATTGCCTAGACAGATCTTTATATTATACATCCCTAAATGGGCAAAACATCCATGACTAACCATGAACCCATTATATACTCACCTTTATGTATAGGTATCTAATGTCATCCTCACACATCGAAGCCTTTCTCCCAAAGAAAGGCCTTTAGCACTGTTACTTTAGTACCAGGCTGACCATATTGCAAGAAACAGTTGGGAGTTTTGTAATAGCCAGAATTCTTAGAACAATTCACACATCTGTCACAGCAGTTCGGGTGCACTAACAATTATGTCACCATTTGAGGTACAATAAAGGAATGGGCAGAGAGTAAACGCCAGCCAGCCTTCAGCTACCTAAGGCTGTTGGCATAAAATGGAAAACAAGCTTGACAAATCATTCAACTCAAATTTCTAGAATCCTTGTATATATTTGCCTAATTATTTAGGGAAAAGCCTTCATCTGACTTCTGATCCTCTACTCAGAATTTTCTGTACACTGTACTGGGTAATCCATCTTCTGTGTGAATTTGTGTCTTTTAAGCATTTTAATCATCTGGCATCTCTCAGAATCTTCTAAAAAGGTCAAAAAATAGCCATGTGGATCTGATCCTTCATTGAGAGTCTCATTTTAGCTTTACTGTTTTAGCTCTGCCGAGTGCTTCAAAAATCTCCCCAAACCACAGCTTCTCCTGGTCAATACATCATCTGCAGACACTTTCCAGTTACAAATATGGAAGGCTCTCCCAGCACACATTGAAGCCATTTTGAGTTGCTTTCTTCTCAAAGGATTCAGGTGTAATATCCCAACACATTCTTCATGAATCTGCTTCAGGAGTCACTCACCCATCCCCTGAGATAATATTCTTATGTAATTTCTGATTTTATACCCTTAAAGTAGAAAAATGAGAGGTATCCATGCACTATTTTTGATCCTAGAGTTGTTGAAAAAAATTAGAGCAACTATAGTAGACATTAATATCCAGAGAAAGTTTCAAAGCCTACTGAGATGTCAATGACATTGCTATGATTAAAAATTGTGTGTGTGTTGAGGGGAGAAATGCTTTGCTAAGTAGCTGGATTTCAATCAAGTGAGAGCCTGAGAAGAAAATCCAAATGTCTCATATACATTTACAATCCACAAACACTATGAGCTAACACATTGACACTGTTTGTTAACACTGAATGATTTATTATTTATCAATAAATAACTATTAGAATGGCCTATACTTAGAGCGCTGTAAGTATTCTTAAAATATATAAGTTAATTTTACGTTCTCACTTTATGGATTTGTGCTATATAAAGCAGACTCTAGAAGATAACAGTTCTTGGGACCATAAAAGAGCAAAGAGTTGCTATGAGAATTAATAGCTTCTCCGCCCTGACTTCTCGGCTCACTGAACACGCCATCTGCAGCTCTCCTGCCTTCTCTGATAGAGAAACAAATTATTCTTAAACATTGTGTGTATACAGGTGGCCTCTGTATTATCACTTTTAAGAAAGATTAGGTTTAAAATAAAATGTACGCAAGCAACAGAAGCCTAGAGCTTCTTCCTTTGCAAGATGAAAGACTTTCAGAAGTAATATGAATGAAGCAGAGTAAAGGCAAAAAGAGAGGTTAGTGCAAAGGTTCCTGATGTAATAGCACGTGGTAAACATCAAGTCACCCCTAACCACATCTTATTTGTTGGCCCCCCACAAAATGTGACAAACAGCCTATTTAGATATAAAGATGATGTATCAATATTGCTAAATTTCCAGTTACTTCATGGAATTGCATGAAAAAAATATTCCCATAATTATAAGAATTACACCCTATTCATAACTCTCATATAAATACTTAGTTCCTTTGAGAATATTTAAAGGACTCTGGGAAGATAGATCAATCAGTGAAGTGTCTGCTTCACAAACATGAGGACCAGCCTTAGTTATCCAGCACCCATATATTGCAAGGGTGTTCACCTGTAATCCCAGTTCTGGAGAAGCAGAGGCAGACAGACTCCTAGGGCTCCAGGGCCAGGAGTTTAGTCTATTTGGCAAGTTTCAGGCCAGTGAAAGAACCAGTCTCAAAAACTAAGGCAAATGGCACCAAAATTTGACCTCTGGCCTCCTCATGAACCTGCACCCACCCATGCTTGCACACACAAAAGTACACAAGTAAACATACAAAAATATTATTTAAAAAAATAAAATGCATCATATGGGACAATTTGGGTTCACAACAAATTTGATCAGAAAGTCTAGAGTTCCCATGCACTTTATGTTCTAGCGGATGCGCTGCATCACCCAAGTAAGAAGATGTCACCAAAAGGGAACAACATTCAATGTACTTGATGAACCTAAATTATCCTCTAACATCCATGGTTTACTCTCCTTGCAATGGTCTATAGGTTTCAAAAATATACAACACCATGTCTCCAGCACGTTAGTATGCAACCCAGTGGTATCACTTAGAATTCACAAAGAATCCTCTGTGTTCTGCTCTTGCTAGAACCATGGATCTTTTTAATTCTATTGTTTGCTATTTCCAAAAATGCCACATAGTTTGCATTCCTACAATATGTAACCATTCAGATTGGCTTCTTTCATTTAGTAAAGTGCACTCAAGACCTCTCCTTGTCTTCTCTGAAATTAATGGCTAACATTTTTGAGGTTAAATCTTTATTTGGTACAGTATAGTCTATTAATTAGCTTCCTTGCATGAGTTTATACAACATTAATCCCTTTTAAGAATATTACGCTCTATGCTAATGCATGTTCCTGTTACTAAGGAAAATAATATAATAAATCAATACATAGTAGAAAATTAAAATAAGATATTCAAAGGACTATGGGAATTGAAAGTTTTACAAGGTTATCATAGAGTTTTGGATATACTGAGAAACATTAATATTGACTACTTGAAAATCTAGTATAATATTTTTAAATGTTTATAGTCACTGAAGGGATAAATTTATTTTACATCCTAGATGTCTAGATTTGATAGGGAACTCTCTAAGTATTGACAGCAATCCTGGAACATCTCCTCCAGGTCAGCTAAGCCACAGGAGTGAGGCTGTTTTGAATGTGAGGGAGTTGGAAGTCAGCTTCTGCTGCAGACCTCAGGAATATATCACAAGAACTCAGCTGGTTACGGCAAAGCCCCTACCTGGAGGAATCAGGGAATTCCTCCAGAGGAAGCCAAATCCCAAGGAGTTTTTGGTGTTACTTGGCTTGTTATATATCAGCTGTATTCTGTTATGAAAATCATGTGTGCCTTCATAGTTTTCCCAATTGACTTTTCCCTAAGAAGGGCTAACAGTGTGGACTGATTACTCTCTAGACATACACATTCCAGGTAATTGGAGAACTGCCTCAGGAAAGGCTTTCTCTGGAATCAGATATCTCCCTTGGCCACTTTCAAGGACTAGCAGTAATAACAGTCCACATGCAAGTCTCCTGATTTAAGACAAATTCCACAAGGAGACACCGCCTAGGTCAGGTGGATGTTCAGTAATAGCTTTACACAATTTAGCTCGGACCCTCCTTTCTTACAGCCTTACTGACTTTATAGACCTTTAACTCCTTACCTAACCACTTCTAGGAATATTTAGATAACCCTCTGCACTGATAGCTATGCTCAGCCAGAACCCCAGTTCAGGCCTCCCTGTAATTATCATCATTGGCAGCATCTGGCCAGGTCCATCCCCAGATGGAGGAAAGTACTTTATCAGAGATACCTCCGTATTCTCTAAGAACAGACTTAAGCTACCTGTTTGAGAAGGCCTGGCAGATGTGCCAATTAAGCTTTACTTCCTCCTTTCCCAAACCTTACCTCTAGTTCCAGATCTCCCTTTAACTATCACCAGAGGCATCTAGCTGTACAGGTTGCCTAGTGACCAAGCACACTTTCCCCCACCCTGCAGAAAAATGGCAGATAGCTTGGACAGATATGAGTTACAGGAAAAAAGAGGACAGTTTTATTTTCTCCCATTGACCTAGCAACTTATAGATTCTTAACATTTTCTACCAATCACATTTAAGATTATAGCTGAGCACATAAGAGCCCTCTTCTTAGATATTACCTGAATTTAGCCTTTAGTTAATTCATTTCCCCCTTGGTCACTTCCCTTTGGGATTGCAATGATAATTAATGGTTATTGCCTCCCTATGTGATTCTTATCACCCCTCCATTTGACCCTGGAAGCCTGGCTTTGCACTGCTAAGGGAATACTGCTTGTAAGTGTATATATACCAGGACTTACAGGGCACGTGGAGGACAGAGAAGAGAAAAGAGAATGGAAGAACTAGATGGATAAGAACTTGAGAGGAACAAACTGAGATGGGGAAGAAGTAGATTGAAGAGCTAGAAGAGAGTACTAGAGGAACGAGATGGGAGATGAGGAAGAGCCAGATGGGGAAGAACAAGATGAAGAAGAACGAGATGAGGAGAGAGAAGGAGATGGGAGAGAAGATGATATGGGAAGGAACAAGATGGATGAGAACCTAGAAGGGGCAGAACTAGATGAAGGAATTAAGATAGAACCTAGAGGGGACCACAGACAAGTGTAGAGAGAAATCAGGCTAGAAATGAGCTAAATATGAGAGCAGAATATAAGCTTATAACTGACACAGAATAATAAAGTATATGAACTAAGGAGTTTCGTGTACATAGATTCATTTCTTCTCATCAAAGATTAATTACCAGCTGGTTGTAGATTCTTCCCGGACCCTGGGAGGGGACTATCGAGGAGCTGGACCCCCATAGTCCCCGATAAGCTTCTCAAGTCCTTCTTGGTAATAAACTGTTTTTCCCTTTAAAATAGTATTTTCCAGCATGTTTCATCCAGACCACAAATAGTACATTTTATATTCTCTCTTTTATTTGTCTGTCTGACAGTCTGGCTGTTGTTTTCCTCTACTTACCTCCCATAAATAAAATTGAGACATGTTCCATGAAACAATGCTTATGCTATAATTACAGTAAAAATTTTAACTATAATAAAAAGTGGCAGTTAGTTTTAACTGGTGACTTGACGCACCCTAGAATCACTTGGCAAGCAAATATCTTTTATCTTTCATTTATTTTGAAATTAAAATATAATTACATAATTTTCCTCTTCCATTTCTTCTAATTTCTCTCATGTGTCCCAGACCTTTGCTCTCTCAAAATCATGATCTCCTTTTATTTAATTGCTTTACACATATACATCCACGTATGTATATGTGTATGTATGTATATCTGTATATGTATATATATATGTATATATATATATATATGTATATGTTCAGGGATGACCACTTGGTATTGTGCAATAAATTAGAGAGCTTATCCCTGCTAAGATGAACTCTCTTGCTCTCGGTATTCTTTAGTTGACTGTAGTTCTTTGTCTATGAGACCAGTGAGATTTCCCCTTTCCATGTTAGCATGTGTGTTAGCGCTGTATTTCTTCAGGCCTTGCTGAGGCAGCCACACTTTTGGTTTGCCATTGGGGAAGCTTCTCTGTCATTTCTAGGAGACAATATCCCAGAAGATTTCCTGGTTTTCTTTCCAATCTTTCCACATCTTCTTCCATGATGTTCCCTGAGCCTTAGGTGCACAAGTTGTTCTCTGATCACTTCTAACCTGTATTTTGACCAGTTGTGGTTTCCTTCAGTGGTCTCTTTCTGTTGCAAAGTGAAGTTTCCTTGATGAAAGGTGAGAGCTACACTTATCCAGCTGATCCCTGGCATAGGATATGCAAGACATGGTTGGCCTGAGAGGTTCTGGTAAAAGGATCTTAATGAGGAACCTACACCAAGTTGGTCTGTGGGCATGTCTGTTGGGGGGACTATCTTGTTAATCGATATAGGAAGACCTGGCCCATTGTGGGCAGCACTCTTTTCCAAGCAAGCATTCCTCAACAGTCCAGGAAAAAGGAAGCCAGATAAGAATAAGTAGACAAGCAAGCAAGATTGTGTTCATTCCTTCTTTGCTATTGTCTATGGATGTGATGTGACCTGAGTTCCTGCCTTGACTTCCCAGAAATGATGGACTGTGATCTGGGATTGTAGACCAAATAGACTTTTTTCCCTACAAAGTATCTGTCTTAGTTATGTTTTCTATTGCTATAAACAGACACCATGACCATGTGTGTCAACTTTTATTAAAAAAGAAAAACATTTCATTGGAGTGGCTCACATTTTCAGAGGTTTAGTCCATTATCATCACAGTGCAATATGGTGGTATGCAGGCAGATGTGGTGCTGGAGAAGGAGCTGAGCATTGTTACATCTTGATCCACAGGAAACCGGAAGTGGTCTGAGACACTAAGCATAGCTTGGACATATATGGAACCTCAGAGCCTGCCTTCACAATAACACACTTCCTCCAACAAGGCCACACCTACCCCAACAAAGCCACACCTCCTAAGAGTGCCACTCCCTTTGAGGGGCATTTCCTTTCAGACCACCACAGTTGCCTTTTGTTGGGTCATCTTACCACAGCACGAGAAAGGGGGCTAGGACACGAAGTCACTCTCACAGGTGTTTTCCTTAGCACTTAAATGTCATAGAAGGAAGCTTTCTGGAAACAAACATCTGTTTGCCTGTGTACCACATAGATGCCAATCCTCTGAAAGGAGAAAGCTCACAAGAGAGAAAACACATCCCAGTGTTCACCCATGCCTTCCTTCTGCCTACATCAAGTGGTAGTTGTTCTCAATGAGAAGGAAGCTACCTGTATCTTCTAGAAAGGAGTCACACATCTGTATTTTGTTTCATTCACTGTCAGAGGCAGTGTTGCCTTTGATTGCAGATGAGACCTACCGTATCATCGAACTGGTTTCCTTGTTTTATATTTCATATTTCATTAGCACTAAATAATAGACAGGGAAAGTATAACTAACAGAAATTCTAGTGATGAGACCTGTTTATTTGACCACTCTTGTGCCACAACCTTTAAAAGCTCACCACTACCCACATATTTACCATCACATCAATTTAAAATATTTTTAAACTACTTAGATTGGTAATCCCAGCCATAAGAGGATCACAAGTTCAAGGTTTGCTTGGGCTTGAATAAGTTCAAGGCCAGCCTGTGTAACTTAGTAAGACCAGATATCAAGATGAAAAATTAAAATTAGAAAAGACAATGGCTACAGCTTAGTGTTGGAACACTTTGTTAGCATGCATGACACTGTGCATTCTGTATTAAGTACAGAAGAAAAACTCAAATGGGAAACAGAACCAATAATGATCCTTTCACATTTACATTTGACTGTTTGAACAGCTCCTTTGACGCTGTATCTACACAGAAATATAAATTACATCATTATAATTCTACAGTTTTTCTTAATCGCTAGTTCATAAGCAGAGTCTCAGAACCAGAAATAAGATTTATGATCTATATGCCATTATAATATCCCATGTGCTACTGTAGCTTATTTATGTAGGCCTTTGCTGTTGGGCACTTAGATTGCCTCTGTGTTTAGTACTGTAACTAATATTGCTAGAGTTCTTTATATAAGAAGTGCTTTTTCTCTTTTTGAATTATTTTCTTGAGGGTACATTTCTGAGAATAGAATTTAAACATCAAAAAGACTAGATATTTTAGGGATTTTGTTTGCATTGGCAAAGCCCTCTAATGTCACAAATCTCTCTCTGAATGTGCATAACTAAGCCTCAAACCCTGACTTCCAGGTTTTAAAAAACTATTAAAGAAGAAAAATCAGAAACATCAGTAATTTTTTTATGTTGCTACACTAAGTATATGCATTCTGACTTTTAAAAACATGCTGTTGTTTGACTAGCCTCTAGCCTGGCTCATGGGACCTCACAGTGTCTGAACCAACAACCAGGGAGCAAAGTGTAGATGTTTCGAAGTTTTATTTAAATGGCAACAAATGGTGTTAAATTTCTACTTCCTTATTTTTCAAACCATACAAAATATTGGATTAATAAAGCCCTTAAAAGAAAAATGATTTAATTTGCTTTATAAACATCTAACTAAACAGTTATCAGCAATAAACTGAATTCTAAATCTAAAGGATTGACAAATTGTGGTGTGCTTGAAATTCACTAAATAAAAATTTTGGATTAAAATATTTTTAAATTTACTCTTTAAATTATATATGTGTATGTACACACACACACACACACACACACACACACGTTGTGGTGTGTATACACGCATGAGCATGTCCAGGGAAGTACATGTGACACAGAGCTCCTGTGGAGTTGAGAGGACAATTTGGGGTGGTTTTCTCTTTCTACCATGTTGGTCTCCAGGATCAAACTCAAGTTGTCAGGTTTGGCTGAAAAGCCCTTTGCTTGCTCAGGTCTTCCAATGCACCTAAAGAGTGTCTTGAAATGAAGACTCTCTTTGGTTATTTTAAAGTGTGTACTCATTTTTTCAGTATTTAAATAAAATAACTTATTGCTGTTTTATTAAGATGTCCAAAAATATGAGTAGTACCTCATTTTACAACAATAGCTTTTAAGAGAAACATAGAAAATCATTTATTGTAACAATAGTTTAAAACCCATCTTAGAAATATTTATTTTTCAACATCTAAAGTGAACATGACAATTTCAGTGCATTTCTTTAAAGAAATGGTAATTGTTACACTGGACTCTGCCAAAATAAAGTACTTACCTCTACAGGTCCAGTGTTGTGGAATATTCCTTTACATTGCACGAAGATGTGTCACTGTGACTGGTTTAATAAAAGCTGAACAGTCAGTAGCTAAGCCAGATTTTTTGAACAGAGAAGATACTGGGAAGAAGACAGAGTCACCAGCCAGACATGGGGAAGCAGGAAAGCAGCATGGGCAGTACAGAGTTAAGGCAATAAAGCCACGAGGCAGAAGGTAAATTAATAGAAATGGGTTAATTTAAGTTACAGGAGCTAGTTAGAAACAAGCCTAAGCAATCGACTGAGCTTTTATAATTAATAAGAAGACTCCATGTGGTTATTTGGGAATTGGCTGATGGGACAGAAAAATCCACCTATAGTCTAGCCTCAATGAAGTATTGCTCTATACCTCTGCTGGAGCCATCCTACAGACAGGGTTAATTTTGGCTTTAACTACAGACAGTAATATGGTGTTTGGTCTCTTTGAGAGGAGAGTTTTGATGGTCAGGTTATGCAAAATGAATCTTGAGCCTTGGGTTTTCTCCCCAGATTCTTCTTGGTATTTTCTCAACAGTCCATAAGAAGTCCCTCTGATCAGTGACCTTCCTCTGTGTTGGTACAGAAAGCACACCCCCCCCTCTCTGCCGGGCGGTGGTGGTGCACGCCTTTAATCCCAGCACTCGGGAGGCAGAGACAGGCGGATCTCTGTGAGTTCGAGGCCAGCCTGGGCTACCAAGTGAGTTCCAGGAAAGGCGCAAAGCTACACAGAGAAACCCTGTCTCGAAAAACCAAAAAAAAAAAAAGAAAGCACATTCCTGCACACACTGAGTTGTAGAATATTTAACTGTGATAGGTACCAATATTTTTATATTAAAATGACCCTGAACATAAGACTGGAATACAGAACGTAGAATCAGAGTTCAGTTAGATTCCAAAACTTCTTGATTTTTAAGCTGAGCAACCTAATCAAGAAGCAATATGTTGACACTGGGCAATCTTAAGGTTTGAATGAAATTATTAAAATGATCTGACAGTGCCTAAAGTTACTAACAGTCCATAATGTTAAAACTGTGGCACCATCTATTTGTGTTGCTGGGCTCTATTGCAGTAGCAGAGCATATGCCTTTTAGGCATAATGTTAGTTCATAATGCAAAATAACTAATCATAATACAAGTCAGTAGCAAAAGAGAGGTCCCAAGTCACCACACAATTAAAAGTTTAAACATCCAATTCAGACAAAATTATTTAGAATTATTATACTTGATAAAAATGTTGCATGTTAAACTAGGTACAGTGACACCTGCCTATAACACTAATACTGGAAAGTTAGAGGCAGGGGATTTGTGAGTTTCAAGCCAGTCTGACCTACATATAGTATAGAAAAATTTTGTCCCCACAACAATATGAATTAATGAAAATAGGGGTAGAATTTTCCAGGAAGCAAGGAAGACTAATGGGTGGGGAGAAGGGACAGAGAAGGAATGAGAGAAAATACATTTGCATGAAAATGGCCTTATATAGCCCCATGTAATAAAAATATAAAATTGTAAGTCAAGCAAGCTAGAAAATATTTTAAATATGAGTAAGCCTGCTAATATTTTATTATTCTTCTATGAGAATGAATTATTGTGGAGCAGTTCATGACAGCCTAGTAGTCACATGTCATTTCTTAGTCATCTCTCTCTCTCTCTCTTTCTCTCTCTCTCTCCCTCCCCCTCCTTCTCTCTCTCTCTCTCTC
>CABHPR010134574.1:0-34870 GCA_902168415.1 Peromyscus melanophrys | reverse complement strand
AAAGAAAGAAAGAAAGAAAGAAAGAAAGAAAGAAAGAAAGAAAGAAATGTAAATGTGCCTATCCAAGGTCGCACGGCTGGAGATGAAGCCAGGGTTAGACCTCACAATCCGGCTCCAGAGACATGGTCTTGATCTGCCGGACATAATACTTAGGCAGCACTGCAAAGCGTGAATAGCTTCGCTGAATCGAGCTCTGCCTTGCTTTCTCTTGTACTATCATTGCATTTTCATCTGCATCACACTCCTCCTAAGACAGACAGATGTGGATGACTGTCCACAAGATGCTTCTGGGAAGGTGGTGCATCTTGACTTGGCTTCTGTGTCTGTAGTCTGTGACATTAAACTAGTGTGAGCACCTTTCTAGGAAAACTGGAGTTTGAGATATGCACTGTGTCAGGTGTACCATGGAACATAAATAGTTGCTTGCTACTGGCCATTTGGAATGACTGGTATTGTGGATTTTGTTTTCTATTCTGTTAACTACCTGAAGTAAACCCTGATCAGAAAAACATTAATTGGGAAGTTTTGAAAAATAAGCATAAGTTGTAAGTTGCATGCCGTTCTGAATAGTGTGATGAAATCTTGGACCATCCACATTGTGCCAGGGATCCTAATCATCTTCAATCCGCCGTATTCTTGCAGTATACACTACCCAACTGCCAGGCTATTAGTAAACACCCTAATCATCAGAAAACTACCAAGATTGGGTGGTACTTTTGACCAACCAATTTACTTATGTTAATAATGTCTCCAAAGTATGAAATATTGGAAATTCAAATACACTACGAAGAAGTCATAACATGATCCTCTTAAGAGAAGGGGTGGGGGGAGATACTTAAGATACATTAAGGGAGAAAGTACACATAATTTTCATTGCAGTGTTTATTATAATTGCTCTGTTCCTGTTAGGCTTTGCTGCTGATCTTTGACTGTCCCTAATTTATAAACTTATTCTTTTTCTTATGTAGTTGTGTCTGGGAAAACACAACGATATAGGGGGTTTGGTGCTACCTGCCATTTCAGGGGAGCACTGATGGTCTCAGAACATCCTCCCATGTGTGAGGTGGGGCAGCTTGAGCACACACACCAGCTCAGCAGCCTCTGAAACAGAAGAATCCTTAGCCCCATTTTTAAAGTATTTCTTTCTTTATTCATAAGCAGGCCCATTTCACCTCCACCTCCCAGGACAACCATTTCCAGCCTCCGAAACGCTCTACCTTTATTCTCTACGAGTTCGCCCAGAGAATCCCCGCATGTTCTATTGAACAATGGAGCTGAGGTGGGGCCCTTTAAATTGACAAATACTAGACTGATGTCTCCCGCCAGATTCTGGACAGCTGCTGTCTCTCTCATTCCTGATCTTCTTGGACTCTTATTATCAGGGGCCTTCCAGAACTTTCTTTGAGGTGAGTACTATGTGACTGCCCTGAAGAAATGAACACAGTATAAACTTTCTCACTTCAAAGAATTGGTTAATCCTCTGAGATCTATCCTTGGGCTCCTAGAAGAATAATCTGCTTAAATTGGGGGATTAGTCTCTTGAAATGATAACTGTGAAGGGGTACGTAGGTAATATGAAGAACAGGATGTGTTGGTTAGAAATTGTTCTTGTGTGTGGCTTGAAACAAATCACAGTGTTTGGACTAGCATGCCCTGCTCCCTCTGTGCTGGCTAGCTCTTTACTCAGAAGGTAGGATCAGGCGCTGAAGAGATGACCCAGCAATTAACACTTGCTGCGCTTGAGGAGAGCCCAAGTTTGGTTCCCAGCACCCATGTCGGGAAGCTCACACCCCCTAAAATTCAAGCTCCAGGGTATTCAATACCCTCTACTGGTCTCCATGGGCAGCTGAACTCATGTGCACATATCCACACACACACACACACACACACACACACACACATACATACTCATAAACTGAAACAAAACTTTTTAATAAAATAGAATAATAAAATATATTTTTAATAAAAATATAATCGGGCATATCTGATAGCAACTCTTAGGACATTTTTCCCTCCTGTTTTTGATCCACTAGAAGAAAACAAAAATCTCTCTTCAGTTTTCCAGTAAGCATAGAGTTCAAGGATTGGACCATCTTAGTCAATGAACTCATCATTGAATCAGTCACCATAGCCAAGACTGATGGGGCTTAGCTCAGCTGCCTCGCCTCAGAGTTGGTAAAGAAGTCAAGAGCCTGACAATGTCAGGACACACAACGAAACAGACTCCACAGGCCATAAGCAGCAGGTCCATAGCACAGGGGAGAGGTGAAGTCTTACATTTAGAATGTGCGTGCACTTGAGACATGACTGAAAACTCATTGCTTCCTGGATCCAGATAGCCATCATCAAGCCATGTCCCTTGAGCCCCAGTGCTGTGTACTTTAATAGGCTGATGTTAATTGGTCACCAGTGAGGAGCCTGTGGCCTTCCCTTGCACCAGCATTTTAAAAAGGTCCCATGGAAGCCATTTATATATTTTAGAATAGTTAACATGGCCCCACTGGGCCTGCAGCAAAAGATGCATTTTGCAACATCTAATGAGTAAATGGGGCATTTAGTAAGACACAGTCTAATTACTTTGGGTCTTTGTAAAATATTAATTTAAGGCAACCACAGCATTAAGGAATAAGTTTGCCAGGCGGGGCTCAGTAATTTTGTTCCGCAGCTGCCATTAATATCAATAGAAGTCTCTCAGCTCACTTGCCTCCCTGCTTTGACGATGTACCCCTAAGGTATAGAAATCAGTTGCTGCAGATTTTTTTTCAATTAAAGTTCCAGAGTAAAGCGTGGAGTTGTTTGTGCATAGGCATATCACCTGCACAGCTAGGGACTGAGGCTTCCAGAGACAGACCTGGATTATATGCAGTGAAGTCTCTGTTGCGAGTTTCTAGAAAGCATGACAATTCCAACTCCAGAAGAGCACTGGTGTAAAGAAAGCCACCATCGCCGCTTGTGGACATGATTTGCCTTGGAATTAAAATGCTTTCTAAAAACTTTACATCATACATATATGATTCCATTCCGGGGAAGTCAGGCTGGGGACAAAGTTCAATTCATAAAATGTGGGGCCTTGTAAGCATAACTAGAGTCCCATTCCAGAACCCGTGTAAAAAGTCTGGCATGAGGATGTGCACTTGTAATCCCAGTGCTGGGGAGGTAGATCCCGGGGCTCACTGGGAAGTAGGTCATTTAGTTGGAAGGCCCCAGGCCAGTAAGATATCCTTTGCCAAAGAACAAGGTGGATGGTAGCTGAAGCAAAATAACAGCTGAGTGTGTCTTCTTGCTTCCACATGTGTGTTCACACATGTGCACTGCACATACACACATGTACACATACAGAGAAAGATGCCAGGTGTCAATTCAAACACACACTGAAATGAACCCTGAATGATTCTTCATTGACCTTACAGAGGAACACATGTAAACCTCCCTGAAGTTGTCTTGCATGGGAGAGAAGTCCCAAGCTACTGACTTAGTTGCTCTGAGTCCAGTGGAAGAGTACAACCCGGAAGCTCTTCTTGCCATTCGATGATGCCTGCCTGTGTCTGTGCACAAAAGTAGTTTCTTAGACACACACCACTACCTCTGTAGAAGCCTAGCGGTGATGATGTCATGTGTGCCGTGATGAGAAGCTGTTGGGATGGGCAGAGCTGTGAACATGAACTGTTCCCAGAAGGATGTGCAATATGGGGGTGGCTATGACATTGGAAACTGAGCTAATAGGAGAGGCCCTAACCCTCAAGAAATGCAAAGTGTCTTTCCTCCCAGTGTTTACAGTCAAAGTTTTGAGAAACAGCTGCATTTAGTCATGCAGCATGGAAGAACAAGAATGCCTCATGTCAGAGACGATGCAGTGAGCACATAGCTGTGTGAGACATGCAGGATGCTCTAATATCATTCATAGATGTATTATGGCTACGCCGCATGCCTTCCTGCCCCATTCATCTGATCCCATCTCTTAAAACATCCCCCTGCATCTCTCATTTCTGGTTCCCTGTACAAATTGCAGGAGCTAATTTAATTTGGGGGTGGGCAGGCTAAGCCCCCGTGTTCCCTTTCAACCCCAGCAAATATTTCATTGTTGGTAATGCCTCTTAATACACGAAACAATATTTATGCTGGTACTCTACAACATTTTATAACTTTCTTCTAATTGCCTTAGCAGGCTTTAAAACCGGAGCTTAACACTTCGATAATAAGCGTATTAATTTGTCTAACGTTTACGTTCTTACAAAGGAAGAGACAAGCCTTAATTTTGTTTAGTTAAAACAAGCTTTGCTTTTGAACAGCAGGTGGTAATTGAAACAAAACAAGGATTCATTAGAGGAGCGTCTGGTGGCTCATGATACAAACAGAGCGCACTAGAAACCCAAACACAAGAGCCCTGAAATAAAGTGGTCATCATCTAATTAACAGAACATGTTTTAATTACCGAGTAAACCATGCAGCGCCGTGTGTCAATTTAACTGATGTGCTAAGTGCCAGTTTACAATATCAGAAACAGACAAATAATTGGAATCTAATTACATGCAGGTCTATTGCACACCAGCGCCTCCAGCCCATCTTAATAAACAAGTTTTTACATCAAACCATGAATAGCAAATACAGCCATGCTGTTAATTGCTACATTGTGATATTGGGACTTTGCCAGCTCTGACTATTAAAATAAGCTCTTGTGTGGATTGCAGTTTCTCTGCTACGCTTTAATTAGAATCAAATGAGAGGCAGAGATCGGGCTGTATTACTGCAATTCAATATATGTAAATAAGATAACTGGCTAATCTTTTTATTTTATTTCTGAGCCTCCATGCAATAGGCGGTTTAGTTATGCTAATAGGTTATCACTTTGCAAATGAAGTAGATTTGTGCTGTGAGATGAATCAAGAAACATGTAATCTTTGCTCGAGAGTCTAAATATTCCCCATCCTCGCACGTGGGATCCGAAGAACTTTCTTGCCCAAGATATATGGTGCTATATTTTTAATGCCCGTATTGGCCTAGTTTTTCAGCGATAGCTTTGAATGTTGTATTTCACTTGTCTAAATAAACACATGATCCATAACACGCTATTTACAATGCTCGGACAGATATTTCAAGATAAACTCCTATAATGGAGAATCATTCATTTGAGTACTTGAAAGGTTGCAGAGGAGGTCTACATAAATATTGTATAATGCAAATTTTAAATTAAGACCAAGGCATAGATAACGCTCATATTTCATACTGTGTATAAATGTGCTGCTTGTCAAGGAACTAATCAGGGATTCAGAAATATTTCAGAGTTCGAAAATGAAATCTATGGTACGGCCGCCGATGGGCCATTTTTCTGTATTTTCCAACTAGGGAAGGAGATGGTATGGCTATTGTTGAAAAATTACCAAGTAATGATCTCCTGGGAAGATCGCCTTATGTTTCATTAGAATTGTAATTAGAAGTGGCCATGACCTTGGGAAACCTGCTTCAGGAGCCGGCTCTCTTCCCTTTTGTTTAAGAAAATCTTCCAAGTTGCTTCTGCTCCTGGCCACGGGCGACATTCACTGAACTCCGTAGAAAGGACACAATAAAGCATGCAAATGTACTACAGTGGTGCGGTAGCTGGGAACAAGAGAGACGGAGGGAATGCTCTTCTCTCCACCTCAGGTGCAGTTTGTTAGTGTGGATTCAAGGTGCCCAGAGCTTTCCTCCCTAGGAGATGTTCTAGGTCACACCAGACCTTAGAACTGTCTTCTACGGACGACATAGCAGCTCTGTTGGGTATCTGAGTGCTCCCAGAACTTTAAAGGCCACCCTCAGCTGTTTTCAACTTCTGGCTTGGAGGAAGAAAGCCAAGCTACTCACTGGCTTGAGCCGAAGGCAGCCTGTAACAATACTCCGCAAACTTGGCGCGGGTCCTTGCCTATTTAAATTTCCATCACACCATTGTCGGAGGCCCATGCCTCTCACTTGGCTTGCCTGGTGGATGTGGTCCAATTCCCAGAAGGGAACAAGTGCACCACGCAAAATATTGGAAGGGTCCACATGTTTCCAACACCTCATCGGATACTTTAGTGCGAGGGTAAAAAACATTCTTGGTACTCTTGTTTCTGGCAAAGTCACAAAGGATTCTGGGCTGGTACCTCATCCATCTTGGTTCAAAAATGAAATGGAGTCTCCTGGTCAGTTGTCAGAAGAAAAAGGGAAAACACACACACACACACACACACACACACACACACACACACACACACACTGCTCCAGATGCCCTGGTTTTCTCCTATCCTTCCAGCCTTCCACAAAAGCATGCCAACTCCAGTAACAATATATAATCAAAATGTTTAAAATGCAGAGTAAATGTGTATAAAAATGCACAGGGGCTGGAAAAGGAATGTAATAAGGTTAAATTTTACAAACATGATTCCATATGTTGAAAGCATCTTGTAGTTATGTCAAATACAGATGAAGCTATAAATTACCCCAGAATCAGAAGTGTCAACTTTCAGGCTAATACTGGATATATATATATATATATCTTCAGGATTCTTATTAAAATATGAAAACATGCTAAACATAGAAAAAGCTAACAACTGTACCAAAAGCAAGACAGAGTGTTACTAATGTCTGCCAACTGTATTACTCACCAGGCAATCAATCTCACGTGAGCAACCTCTGCAGCCGGCAACCGGGAAAGCAGAAACCCACCTCTTCTACTTGTCTTAGTTGTGGTTACTCTTACAAGGTTTCCACGTTATTCAGTTTGCTCACTGTTAACCCTGAGAGGGCACGGTTAGCGAGAGGAAAACGTTTATTCAATTATAATGTCTTTATTTTTACTTAAAACACACACAAGACTGTCAGCAATAGACAAATGAGTACTGTGGGCTGAAGCATGTGCTCACTTTATTCTATATTTGAATTTTAATAAATTATATCCATGCTATTACAAAAATTACAGCTGACATGCTGTCAGAACTAGACACAGATGCCTAGATGTACACCTAGTGCCTTGAAGGCTATCCACATTTGGTCCAATTGTAAACATCACCCTCATTTGCCAAATAGGACTGTTATGTCTGTGGTCAAGGGTGATTTTTTCCCTGGTTGCAAGCTCATGATTCTGAATGTACCTAAATTTTAAGGGAAAAGATAGTCTTCCTTAAACGATCGATTGATCTATTCTGAGATTCAATACAGCATATGGAAGTAGTTTCTTACTCGAGCATTATAGAACAAGCAAATAATACTGCCCCATTAGATGAAATCCAAGTTGATAAACACTCTGCAGTTCATATGACAAGAACCTGCTGACAGGCTTCGTGGCGCTTGGAGAGTGCTCTTCAATATCTGGTACAAGAGGTTTCGCTTTTGCCAAGTGGAGTTTGAACTCAAATACTGGCTTTTCCCCAGAGGTTTCAATCACTACCCAAAAGGTTCTCCTGATTGGTGACAGGGGGTGGGGGAGTGGGGGGTGGATATTTAGTGAGTGTTGTGAACTGAATCCTTGTGGCCCCATCTGAAAATTGAAACCCCAGCTGTGAAGGTGCTAACCTTAAGAAGTACAGCCTTTGGGAACTGACCTGGTTAAGAGAATGGAGTCCCCAAGAATAGGGTTAGGGACCCCAGTAAGGTCAGTTTCCCCTTCTATTGTGAGCAGATAACGAGAAGAGCATAGTGACCTGTGAACCAAGGGTCCCTTGCCGGATAACGAATCTGCTGGTGCCCTGGACTTCTCCTCTGATAGCATGTGAGAAAGGAGGTTCAGTTCACCATCACCAGTGTGCGGCCGACCAAACTGAACTGCCAAGAGCAATGGATGCTGCAATCACTCCTTTCTATCCCTGCCATCGTAAGACTGTCTGTCAGGTGTCCTTTGGAGTGCTGGTGGTCAGGGGTGGGATTGTATGGAGGACATCACAAAAGGGGTGGGGAAGGGGTGGTCAGGCATCAAAAACTAAGTGTGATAGTGGGCTGGAGAGATGGCTCAGAGGTTAAGAACACGTGTTGCTCATGCAGAGGACCTGGGTTTGATTCCCAGCACCCACATCACAACCATGTGTAACTCCAGTCCTAGGGGATCCACCCTCCTCTGAACTCCTGGAGCACCAGGTACAAGTGCGGTCCATAGACATGCATGCAGCGAAATACTCATACACATAAAATAAAAATTTTTAAAATATGAAAAAATACTAATAGATATGATAAGTATGACCCAAAGTAACATCAAGGACCTTGTTATATGCTAGGGGCAAAAGTGAGAGATTTACATACAAAAGGAAAGCTAGGATAAGAAGGTATATTTGAAGTAAGTATTCTCCTGAACTTCCAAGGGGAGATGGGCTGGGCAGTGCCCAAAGAGAATGCTTTGTATACTTTCCATAGTTGTCAACCTGAAAGCCACAGAAGTAAGGGAAAAAAAATTGCTGGATGGAAAATAGCCATCATGGAATTGATGGCTGCTGCAAAACCGGACTTCTTCCCATTGGGCAGGAAGAGGGGGATGTGATAGGAGTCACGAGTTAATAGTGAGAATATAGCAGAGTGGCACAGTGCTTGCCTAGCAATAGCAAGGCCCTGGGTTCAATTTCCAGCAGCCAGGGCAGGGGGATTACAAAATACCAAAGACAAAAAATGAAATACAACAACCCCAGTGAGCACACTACAGTAGAAATGTTTGGGGCAGAATAGCTGGAGGATGAGCACTGCTGAGCCTCTTCGTCCTCATGTGCTCAGGACCCTAAGGACTAAAAATTGCTCCAACTTGTTAAGTGTAGGTTTGTGCCTCCTTCTGGGCTCCTTGAGTTTGCCGATCCCTCCTGGGACTAGCACAGGAATGGCACTACCACCAAGAGTGTCTGTGAAGAGGTCATTCTCAAAAGGAAAAACTGAGGGGATAAGAAGAGGCTCGACAGTTAGAAGTCCATAGTACTCTTGCAAAGGAATGGAGTTCGGTTCCCAGAACATGCAGTGGGTGGTTCATGACTGCCTGTCACTCCAGCTCTGACCCCTCTGGTAAAAATATTGCGGATAAAAACCTCCTGGAGGCTGCAGGGATAGCTAGTCGGCAAACTGCTTGCTGTGTAAGTATGAAAACCTGACCCCCAGGAGTCACCTGTCTGCCGGGTGTGGTGGCACACACCTTTGATCCCAGCACTCGGGAGGCAGAGGCAGGAGGATCTCTGTGTTTGAGGCCAGCCTGGTCTACAGAGCAAGTTTCAGGGCAGCCAGGACTACACAAAGAAACCCTGTCTCAGAAAAAAAAGTGCAGGTGTTAATGGCACACACTTGTAATCCCTATGCTGGGGAGGGAGAGTCAGGCAGATACACGGAGCGATCCAGCCTCATCTACTCAGAGAGGTCCAGACCAATGAAGAGACCCTATCTCATAAAACAAAGTGAACAGCGCCTTGGGAACAATACCAAGGTTGCCCTCTGACCTCCACACACATATGCAAATCTCCTGAATACTATCTGTGGTCTGTCTGGTTAGACAGGGACTTAAACCCAGTGGCCTGTGCATGCTCGGCACATACTCTACCACTGAGCTGCACCTTTGGCCGCTCAATACAGCTTTTGATTTTGTATGCTGGGATTGGGAAGATCCAGGGTCAAGCATATGTGAGGTGTGTGTTCTATGATTAAACTACAATATGATTTTAAATAGATAGATTCATAAGCAAAGGAAAGTGTAAGAATATGAAGATTATAACATTCGAGGTCAAAGAGTCAGCTATAGAGAATTTTTATTACTCTCAGTAACTATTGTTTAATGTGTGTGAGAACAATACAAATTCAACACATATGCATGTGCATATTAAAAAGGATTGTACTACATTCAATATGGAATATTTTCTTCTATCCTAGAGCAAAAGGGAAAAAATGGAAGAAAATAGAATTACTACCATGCCATAGGCTGTAATTCTGGCTACTCAGAAGGTTGAGATAGATCGAACAGGAGGCCAAGGTTACTTGTGAAAATAAGTGATGCCTTATCTAGGCATGTAGTACAGTAATAGACTGTTTGCATAGCATGAGCAATACCCTGGATTCAACCCACTGTACTGGGGAGGGTGGGGGAGAGAAAGAGAGAGGGAGAGAAAGAGAGAAAGAGAAAAAGACAGACAGACAGACAGAGAGAATGTAAGGAATGAAGAAATGAATGAAGGAATCCTACAACCAAGACTATAAAATCAATGAAACCCAAATAAAACTTGTATTTGAGTTACTAGTATCTCAAAAAATCTGTATGTTCTAAAGTCTGTATTTAATTTTGATCAATGTCCCTTGATTACATTAAATGTTAGTACAAGGCGGGTGGTGAACACCCAGGTACCCTCTGCGCCATCCACGTCATTCCTGTGGGAGTGTGACAACATTTCAAAATTTAAAGAGCACTTGCTCTTGCGGCAGACCTGGGTTCCATTCCCAACAACCACATTGTGGTTCACAACCTTTCGTAACTTCGCCTCTGGGGAGCCTAGTGCCCTCTTTGGCTCTCCAGGGGCTCCAAGCACACACATAGTGCACATTCATACAAGCAGGCAAAACACTCACATGTGAAATAAAATCAATACATCTAAAAATTTTTGTAATAAAAAGATTTTCACTGATGAATGGAGAAATGCCTCAGTCTCTAAAGTACTTGCTTGCCAGAGTGAGGACCTCACTTCCATCCTGCAAACTCGTGTCAAAAAGCCAAGATGTGCTAGCAAACAGTTGGAATCCCAGCCCTGGCTTCATGAAAGCAAGTGAATTCCTGGAGGTGGGTGGCCAGCTAGCCTAACCTAATTGGTAAGCTCCGGGACCTTGTCTCAAGAAAAAAAGAAAAAGAAAAAGAAAAAAAAAAAGATGGATGACGTGAGGATAGCAACTGAGATATAACCCTAACCTCCACACACATGCATGCAAACATCTACACATCTGTGTACACCCATACTCAAGTGTCTGCCAGCACGGTTTCTTCACTGTGAAATGCCATGCCCATAGTAGGCAGTCAAGCAGTGTTAATGGCCTGATTTTTGCCTTCTATGGGTCTTGAGACACATGTGCTTATCTGGTTCTTGGGACATTTTTGTTGTTGTTTCATGCTATTTTGTGAATCTCTCTAACTACCAAAAACAAAAAGAGGGAAACAGAAGAAAACCTAACAAAATCTCCAGCCTAATTTTAATCGGCCTTGTTGTATGATGAAATCACTCTCCAAAATGTCTTACCCCTGAGCATCCACAGCCATTTTAGCATCAGTACCAAGACACGGGGCGCTGATGATGCTTGTGTGTTAGCCTGCTGGTTACACTAGGTAGCTATTTGTTCTTCCCTGCGGTTTTACTTTCCCTCTAGACAAAACTAACGCTGCTTTCAGACATCTTGAGAATGCTATAGTTCATCTTTAACAGATAGAATTTTGTTCTTATTTTGTTAAATGTTACATTTACATAATTGTGTATGTCATTGGTGTTTGTGAAGATCCACCAAAAAGTAGAAGTTTTCCTGCCTAAAGCGTAAGAATTAATCTACCCCCAACCCCCATCAAGACAACTTCTCCTGTCCAAGTCAGGAACCAAGTAAAGTTTTAGCTAATGAGGGCAAATTTTCTTATTCTGCTCTCAGCCTAGTCTCATGCTTTGCATAGCAGTTACACTCGTGTCAGGGATTTTTTTTTTTTAATCACAGAATACATTGAGTTAGAAATCCCTGACATGAGGCCAGCTGACATTGCTGGTAGTTGTTCTCAGTTTTTTGTTTTTTTTTTTTAATTAAGTGCCCTTAAAATTTTATGCCTTGGTTAGTTTACCCAATTCTAGTAATAAAATCACTAAGTGACTAATAAAATAGCACAAGGTGACTGAATGGTTAAGTATAGAACTTGCTGTTGCCGAAATAGTCTTATCTCTAGACTCAAAGATATTTATATGAAAACTGTATTCTTTATAACAAACCAGAATCTTATTTCGCTGTGTCCAAATGCAATGGGCATCTGTTCTTTTTGCCTGCCCAGCACATATTCCTCTCTTTACTATTAGCAGACCCAGGCTGGGCTGGGCTGGGTTGGAAGGAGAATCACTTCCCAGTCTTATTAGTTTGTGCATCTGGAGAGGACCCTCATCTTTTCCCACAAACCCCCATCGCCTCTCTTGAAGTGCAAGGCTATGACTCAGACCCAAGCAGACATTACAGTCTTTCCTCTTGGCCACAGAGATTGGCTCAAGATGAATGTGTGTTTCCAGCCAGACCAAAGAGATTCAATTCAAAGAATCCTACTGGAGTGACTGGAACAGAGAGCGCCTGTTCCCAGAAATGAATCTAGGAGGATGGCAACCTGAACCTACCAAGGCAGCCTTATGACAAACCCCTCACAGTAAGAGAAAGATGGAGGCCAATGCCTGCAACAAACTGGAACCATAGCCAGATTCAGGATTCTGCCATCCTGAAGAAGGGAGCTTTTTAAGCATTCAGGAAATAATTAGGTCCCACACGCACAGTGCTTTGAATCAGATTCATGCATTTATGTCTCTCGCCACTAACATAATTTCCCCTAATTCATGAAATTCCAAGGCATGGTCTTCTTCCTTAATCAATCTAATGCCGGTGAAATTTCTATTTCCATTCATTGCATAAATATGTGCTGAATGCACATGACTCAACGCAATGAAATGGGGAAGAGAGATTATATTAGGCATCCTCTGTGCCCCCAAATGAAAATGTGTCAGATATTTTGTAGAAATCAGTTAAGAATTTGTTGTTCCTGTTTTCTTTTCTACAAGTGGAATACAGTGTGATTTTACCTCATGGCAATGTCTAAGGCCATAATTTTAACACAGTATTTAGGAGCCTTGGTTTGGCATCAGATGCCTTGGTTTAAAGTCTTAATCTGTCTCTTACTGTGTGACTGACAAATTCAAATTATTTAGACTGTCTTAGTGTTGACTTCCCTGTCTGCAAGATAGCATGAACATATCTAGATCAAGCCATATTTTAAGAGTGGAGAAAGTGCTTATAAAGTGTACAGTACCATGCCTATTGCTATGCCATAGATGGTAGTTTTCAAGTATAATCACTTAATATGCCATTCAATAAAACTCTACAACAGTTTCACTTTTTGCTTTAGTGTCCAGAAATAAACATACTATTTTAGTTTCTACCTATATCCAAGCTTTATTTCTGCATCTCAGACTCCATTCAGACAACTGAGTACTGACAAAGGCCTTTCTCATAGGCACCTGAACTCCATCATGCCCAAAACCAAATTCACTATTTCTACCTTTCCCTAAACCTGTGTCTCTTTCTGTGGTGTCAACATCAGTGAATAACACCACTATGCCTTCAAGTCTCAGCTCACTCCCACACCTCCTCCTCTCCACACATCAGATCAGTAGCGAAATTAACTCAGAAACCTTCCCATTGGTCTTCCTGTCTCTATCCTTTTCCCAATGGCCATATAATAGCCAAAGTGATGTTCTTAATGAACACATGTCCTATAAATCAATAACGGTTTCTCACTGGCCCTGGGATAAGACCACGAATTTCCTTCATTCTCCTGTTTCTGATGTCTTCATTCCTCCAGACTCAGCTCTTAGCTCGCCACACACACAGCCCCCTCACCATCCCGTGGTCTAGCCCAGGGAACTGAGCTCCTGCTCGGCTCTATCTTCCTTTATGACCTTTTCAAGTGTGGCTTCTTTTCCCTAAAACAGTACACTACCCACTTCTTTCTGTGTCTCTTCGCTACCATTTAATCATGTCTTCTGTCTCAAACTACCTGCTACTTCCTCTACATCCCCCCTCTCCTAGTACTGATGTCTGCATTACAACAGCATCATGTAACTTTCTATCATGTAACTTGCCACACGTATCATTTTTAACACTGTATGGATGTGAGTATATAGATACAGCATAGTACAATCATCAAATTCATTGTCTAGAACCTGGTTTGGAAAATCCCCATGTGATGCTGCCATAGTCATGGGGTTGTTTGTGAATATCACGGGGGAAAAACACGTCTCCTTTCACTAGTCTCAGCCTTCCATCATTTCTTACTTGTGCAAAGAGAAACAACAGAACAGAAGCATGTTAGTGGTGCTGAGCCTTTATTAGCAATAGATCACAGATAGCTTGCATCCATCACTTGATAGATACTCCTTGTCTCTTGAAATATTCCCCATGCTTATCATCATTTCTACGTTATGTTATGTTCTGAATGTACTCCTACAGCAGCACATGTACATTATAGCAGATTTTTAAATTACTTATCATTACTTTTCTCATAACCTATGAACTTCATAGACTTGAAGGTAATGTTCTGAGCCTTTGCCACACCTCGGAAGGGGATTTTCCAAACCTGGTACAGGAGAGGCACAGATCCCATTGCTCAGTGAGGCCAAACCACAGCAGCTGACTTACACACACGTCTTCAGAAAGCCTAGCTAGTTGCAAATCCCATCACACACATGCTGAACAGATAAAAGCTGAGCATATTTTAATAGGCATCATTCACATTTATATTCCTATAGCTTCTTTGAATGATGCCTTAATCCGAGAAGAAGGTGGATAATGGGCGGCTTCTGGCCAGCTCCAGGAAAGTGAGACCACTGTCCTATTCAGTTACATAGGGTGAGATCTTCCTTAGCAGATGGCATTAAAAATTTTAAAGATATCATGGGAGCCAGTAGACTATATAAAAGGCATCTGGCAACATTGACCTTGGATGTTGAGAAGATAGGTGAGGGCGTTGTCACTGAACAAGTGTGATCTATTTTTATCAATTTCTATTTATAATTTGACTTGAGGCTGGTTTTAGGTCCATATCTCTCATGCAAACATCTGCTAAAACCTTTGTTCTTTCACGCGTAGTGGCAATTTGTGTTGTGGGAAGCTGTGGAACATGGTGAGGCCATTGAGTGAGCTGACAGCTAGGCTTTTCACAGTTACCCACTGCAGAAATGCTTGCTGATCGGGTCACCGCCAAGTACATTCCAACAGACATCATTTGACTTTGGATTAGGAGCTTGAGAAGACCATTGTCAAGTATTTCCAATGGCTACTTAGACTTTCAGGAGGCCTCTGGGAGCTATTTCCTAAAGTAAAATTGAATTCATGCGTTCATCCATCTGACACATACGTCAGGGATTTATCGTTTGGGGTGTGGCATCAGTGAGGTTCTATGTTAATGACTCCTCACTGTGACGAACTATCTGAAAGCAGCAAGTTTAGGGAGGAGGGATTTGCTTTGACTCAGCTGCAAGGCTGCAGCTCATCATGGTAAAAAAGGCAAGGTGGCTAGAGCAGGTCACAGAAGTAGGTCAGTCCATGTTGGTGGCAACTTGTGGCATGACTTGTTCACATCTTGATGAACAGAAAGCAACAAGATCAGACCAGAAACAGATATCACCTATGACATCCAACCCCAGGGAACCATTCCAACTACTGGGCCACAGTCTCACCACCATTTCATCCATCAGCTGGGGACCAAGTGGCAAAACACATGAGACTGTGGGTGACATTTCCCATTCAAACCCTGACCATGTGTAAATCAGTGTTAAAACTAGAGCCCAACCATATTTCAGGTGTCGCCTTTCAGTTCTGAGCCTAAAGAACTAATAACAGATCTACGAGTTCTGGGTGTCCTTCCCCTAAAAGGACAAAATGAAAGTTTTGCTCCAAAAAGCTCATATTTTCAGAGGACAAGACTGCAGATTACCTGTGTTGACATCAAGTGAGCCCCACTGTGGCCTACCTTACTCAATGGAGGAATTCCAAATGTTTCTGAGCACATTTGTTCTGAGAACCATTATACTGGGTGATAATAAGGAGAGTTGGGAAGCAAGTAGAGTGTTGTGCATTTGGCCTCTTCCGTCTGAAAGACCTGGCAGCCAGCAGTGCAGAATCACCGAGTAAAGGTAGTGTGTTTAATTACATCTCCTAGTCATGCAGGGAACTGGTCCTCTACTTTTACTCTTGATGGCAAATAAGTCCAGATAGCTTGTCCTCTTCGATAGATTGTTAAGAAGTGACTGAGACACCGTGTTGTAGTTTCTGAGTTCCGTGATTGATTAGAAATGCCAGACATGGAGTCACTGATAGGATTAGCAAACCCTTCTACGGGAGTGAGCCTCCAGATGTTTCAAAGCACTCTGTTCTGAAAACTGTTATTCTGGGTGCTATAAGTGCATTGCTATGCCCTTTTTCCTTTATTACCCATCAGCTTAAGGAAAGGAAAAAAATATATGCATGCAAATACCCACCAATCTGTGCCTACTCCAAAAGGGACACAAGGGTTGGACAGGAAGTCAGTGCCCTTTGCTCATACTCTGTAAAAAGCTATGTACTTTCTCATCTCTCTTCTGCAGTTCAGATTATTAGAAAGCCAAGCCCAAGAGGGCAAAATAAAAATAAAATTTGTTTGGAAATAAAACAAGATAGATCTACAGGCTTCTGTGACCTGGCCTCCCTTTCCAAGTTGAGGGTCAATAGGCAGCGATCATGCCCTCCATGTTCTCAACAAAATGCCACCTACTTAAGAGTTCCACTCCTTCACATGCCCAGGCTGCACTTCATTGCAGATGACTTCCTTAATCAGGAAGATTTGTGTACTGAGATGTTAGTGGGGAAAACCGTTGCAGGCAGAGACAGAATCATCATTAGCAGAGCACATTTGGAGGATACATGGCTCATTTCTCATTTGCTTGCCTTTGGCTGATGGTTTGTTTCCAGATTCTTTGGCGAGCGAAAGGTTGCCATACCCTTTGTCTGACTCACTGAGTATGTTTAAGTTTTGAATATGAAAAATGTACCCCCAGCATCTCTCCCGGGTATGTACAAGGTATACTGATAACAATATCCATGAACACACAGCCTACTTTTGGAGAGAAGCCCAGCTCTGCAGAGACAGCTCAGTCAATAAGGTGCTTGCTGAACAAGCAGAGGAATCTGAGTTCAATCTCCAGAACACACTGTAAAAATAGAGTCCAATGTTGTGCGTGTTCAGAACCCCAGCACCAGAGAAAGGAGATACAGAGATTCCTGGCTCTCATGGGCCTTCTAAACTAGTTTACTCTGGGAGTTCCAGGCCAATGTGAGACCCTGCCTCAAAAAAAATGAGGTAAGCAGCACTTGGTGGATGACATTCAAATTTGACCATTGGCCTACACATACACACACACACACACACACACACACACAGGTGCATGAGTACACACACATGTGCCTGTATATATATGAGCATGTACTGCCCCCCCACAAAAACAAATAAAAACATAATAGAAAAATCAAGTAAAATACACGTAAAAGAAGCCCAAAGAGACCCTACCCAATTGCACCTCACTATCCCACCACGAAAGTTTTTAATTATGTAAGAGATATAATATTCATAACTCCTTATTGGGCACACACTGGACATCTTCTCATTGAAAATGTTGCAGATGGGCTAGCTATGAATTAACTCTTCCTTATTCCAATTTGTATTCTTCCCAACTGGCTAAAATAGAAAAAAGCTCTGGGTGTTACATAAGCCATGCAGGAAGTCCATAAATGGCAGATTTTTCTGGAAAGGAGAATTTGAAGGCAGAAATGGATAAGCACATACCATACATGATGTGAAAGTGTGTGTGTGTATGTGTGCATGTGTGTGCACGTGCCTGTGGGGGGAGGGGTCAGAAGTCACTGTTTAGTGTCTGTCTTAATCGTTCTCCACCAATTTAGCTAAACTGACTGAGCAGTAAACCTCAGATCCTTCTATCTCTAATGCCCCAATGCTGGGGATACAGATGAGCACAGCCTCATTTGGCTTTTCTGAGGGTGCTGGAGAGACCAACTCAGGTCTGTTCATCTTTGCCCTGATGAAGTCATTTCCCCAACCCACATTCTTGTTAACAGACAGATGCCAGACTTTCATCTCAGACCTTCTGAATCTGAATGTTTGAAGATGGAGTCCAGATGGGCATGCTGGAAATGGCTGTGTTTCTGTCTACACATATACACAGGGACAGTAATATGGTGTCAGCTCTCATTGAGCCAGGCTATAAAAGCAGGTCTAAATTCCTCACATCCTTTTCACCATGTGAAAATTACTTCAGGGTTTCCTGGGTCTTTAGCCTCAGGTTAACTATGACAGGGGTCACTTGGATGAAGAAAATGTTGTTCCTGCCCTCAAGAAATGTACAACACTTAAAGTCAAGATCATTGCTCTGTGGGTGAAGTGGAAGTCACGTCACCCTATGCGTTTCAGGACAGTGCAGAAGCAGCAGGGAGCTCATTCAACTGAGGCGGCAAACTTTATGAAGCCCAAACTGCCGAGAGGTATTCCAGGTTTGTTCTTGCTGCTCTACACTGCTGGCGGGAGCCCAGATCTCCCTAGCTGCTGCACCATTCCCATTCCCAGTGATTCAGCTCTTGCCTTCACACTGGACACCTGTTCTTTCCATATCTGCTCTCCGTCTCCAGGCACAGCATCCTTGTTTCTGAGAAGAGAAAAAGCAAAGAAATAAAAAGTTATCGGCTGAGATTTCTTTTTAGTTTGCCTTGTAAGACTGTGAAAACAATAGCTTCCCAAGAAGCCTTTCTCATCAGCCGGAACTGTGCCCATAGTCCTGGCCAGAAGGGAATACATGGAACTGGCCATTTTTTACCTGGACACAAAATCATCTCTAACAAAATTAGGGTTATTAGCAAAGGAGAAAGAGAGAATGAAAAGCAAGTTGGCAACTAAGGCCATTGGAAAGTCTGCCATGGTGAAAGGGAACCTGGAGTGTATTCTGAACTAAGAGGAGAGGAGGATAGGGGCTGAAGAGATGGCTCAGAGGTTAAGAGTGCTTGCTACTCTTGTGAAGGACTATACATACATGCGTGCGCACGTGTGCACATGCGCACACACACACACAGAGAGAGAGAGAGAGAGAGAGAGAGAGAGAGAGAGAGAGAGGATAATTTTTAGTTTAAAAAAAGAAAGAAAAATGAGAACGGAGAATTTTGGCTTAATTGGCAAAGTGCTTGCCATTCAAGTATGAGGATGGAGGTTCAATCCTCCAGAACCCACATAAAAAAATCCAGGCACAGCAGCAAACACCTGTAATCTCAGTCCTGGGGAGGCAGAGACAGGACAATTTCTGGGGTCCACTGGCCAGCTAGTTTAGCCCAGTCATTAAAATACAGATTTAGTGAAGGGTCCTGTCTCAAAAACAAAGTGGACAGTGATTGAGAAAACCACACAGCATCAATCTCTGACTTCCACACGCATGTGCATACATGTGTACACATACAAACACATACATACACACACACACACACACACACACACACACACACGTTTAGAAATAGAAAGAAAAAGCAGAGTCCGTCCCCCTTTGGAGAGTCCGAGCTTAGCTCTCAGCTGGAAGAAGTGCCCCTCTGCCCATCTGACGAAGGAGCGCCCGCTGTTGGTGGTGGCCACTTTCCAAACATTCATTGATTTCTTGGCTCATAGAGAGCACTCAGTTGCAGCATCTTGGGATGCATTCCACTCAGACACATAAACACAGCAGTGACTGTGTCACCAGCATGTGGCTTGCCCATATTATGGGATATCTTTTACTGTGGTAAATGTCAGTATTAACCATAGTTTCTGCATATAATTACCTCATAGAAACCATATTATTCTGTCTGTGATTGCTAATATTTAAAAAAAAAATACGCAGTGAGACCGTGTACCTACCTCTATTTTTTTGTTTTCTTTTAAAGCTGAACATAGTTGCACATGCCTCTAATCCCAGCACTTAAGAGCCAGAGAGAGACAGATTTCTGTGAATTTAAGTCCAGCTTGGTCTACACAGTGAGTTTCAAGCAAGATAGGGCTACATAACAAGATTCTGTTTTGTTTTGTTCTCTCTCTCTCTCTCTCTCTCTCTCTCTCTCTCTCTCTCTCTCTCTCTCTGTGTGTGTGTGTGTGTGTGTGTGTGTGTGTGGTGTTTTGTGTGCATTTTATGTCTGATGTGATCTGGTTTTAGAGAAGGTGTACCTTTAGAAAAGGAGTAATTAGTGTTCTCAGGTGACATTTTGGCTCTGGTTTCATCCACATCCAGTCTTTGAGTTCCTGTGCATCATTGCTTCATGTACAGTGTTTTTGTAAATGTAATCATAAGTGTATTTCCGAATTCCCTTGCTCCTATAACTCTATTTCCTGGGTTTAATTACTTCTTAAGGATCAGTTAATTTGAGATTTATTTCTTTTGCCCTGTCAACAAGCTGGCCCGTACTTCCTCGAGAGATTAATTTTAAATTCAGGAGAAAGTTTTGGGGTTGACCACTAGGCAAGGCTGTCGTTCAGAAAGAACTGGCCTGGAATCATTCAAAATTCCAGCCCCCCTGAAAGCTGGTAAGAGAAGAAGATGTTAAGGAGCAGAAACACACTTGCTGAACACCCCTGCCTCTGCCCCAGCTGCTTGCTGGAACCAGAAGAAATTAGGTTGTGCAATTGGTATTCAACAGGAGCTATTATATTTTCCTAATAATAACTTCAATAATAATATAACCTTTGTTCAACATGGGCACCTGGCTAGTAAAATGAGACCCCAGCTGTCAATGAAATGCCTACCTCAATATCAGAGCTAAAAGTTAATAAATTCATAATATAAGTAAAGAAAATAATAATAATACCTTGCTTCTCTCCTAGGAATTCAAAGTAGTGTGTGGGTACCATTTCATTAATCTCTGTATAAATCTTAGGTGCATGGTAGGAAAAAAAAAATGTTAAACCCGAAAAGAAGCTGACTATGGAATTACAGTCTGTTTCAGTTCCAAAGCACATCTACTTCTCTCCATCTTCATGGTGTCTATGTGGTCAACCCTGCCATGAGCTTGCTTCAATGACTCTCTGTATTATGTATCATGATTATTCTGTCTCCTGAGCTCATTCTAATGTGTGCACAGTCGATCCCCGATAAAGTTATCAAAACTTTAAATAAGATAATACCATGGCTCTTCTTACACCATTTCAATAGGTCTTCTCCACCACTCCATCCACTCCATCACAACTGACTTTACTTCCCACCAAGAGGTCAAGTGTCTACCTACTTCGGGGCCTTTCAACTTGCCGATCATACCGTGCACAATCAGACATTAGTTTTTTTCCATTGTCTTTCCTGAGATCTTGCTGTCCGGCTTCTCATTCAAACTCCTTCATGCTTCCTACCTAGAGAGCTCGGTCCCCTGAGCAACCCTTCACCCCACACGTGTGTATTCTCCTTTCAACATTCTTCTAGTCTTAACACTTAGCTTGCTTTCTTGCCTGTGTGTGTTATTAGATGCCCCTGGCTCTCACACCACTCACAGCTCAAGTGTAGGCTCCTGAGAGCAAGCAAGTCAGCTAAGACATCCCACTGGTATATCTCCGCAGCTTTGTGTGACGCCTGGAACACAGCTAGTGCTCTTGATTATTATTTCAATGAATGTCTGAGTGAATATTGACATAACTGGTGTCTATCTCCAGAAGAACCCCTCTTGTTCTCCTGGTCTCCATAGTCACATCTAAATTCAAGAGGTGTATGCACATTTGTGCACCAGCATGGACACACACTGGCTGAACTCGTATTTTCTGCCCATGCTATCTGTCGTACTTCATGGTGACCTCATACTCGCTAGTGCCAACTTTGCTCTCTCTGCAAGTAATACCCAATATCCAATCTCTTCCTATGGAGAAGCTCACTGCCTGCATTCAAGTCTCTTGTTTCCCCCTGGCAAAGCCTTTGTTCATGTTGAGTTGTCCTTTGATAGAAAGATGCTTTCTTTTCATCTAGGGCCCAAATTGTTATAGATTGGATAAGACAAGGAGTATAAGTTGGTACAAGAATACAGGGACAGTGTCCAAAAACAAGCCAGTGGAAATAAAATTGCATCTGCAAAGGTCCCTGTTATTAACGCTACAGATCCTGTTACATTAGTGACTTTCATCTATGGTCCCTTTTGGCCGTTGTGAGTTTATCAAATTCCTGTTGATAGATCATAAATCTAATTGTCTCTTTATAGACCTTTTTCTAAGCAAATTTCTTCCAGGTATTTGAGTACGAACCAAGCCCTGACTTTAATTCACTGCCAGGAATTAGCCTCTTTTAATAGACTTAGAAAACAGGGCCATCATGACCTCAGCACACTCAGATGCTTAGCTGCTAATCAAATCCCCCTCTCTTCCTTTGCAGAGGTGCAACAATCCTTTGGGGACTGAAGAATCAGACTCTTCCTCATGGGAGTAACGCCGATGGGGGAGTCATTCCTCATTACCCCGTCCTGTCAGCCGTTTGTAATTACATCCATGGTGAGCGTGCCTCGTTGGACTTAATGTATTGTAGTGGGCAATGGGCAGTGCACAATGAATGGACAGACCAGGACCATGATCATTCCCCCGTCCCAAGCCATATCAACCCCTTCCCAGCCTGTCATAACCCACTACTCCATCTCCTTTCTGAATGGGAAAATAGACATGGACATTATCTGTTGTTTAAGTCAAGGCCTCTCATTTGTCAAAGTATTAGTGATCCAGCATCAGCATAAATACATCTGTCCATAAATCTTGACAGGTGGAACGATTTTGTTGCATTTGAAAAAGCATGACTCAAAGAGTAGACCCTTTTTTTGATTCTTAACATGATTATCTTTAAAGCCGGGCATTTCCAGTGCTTTCCAAATTGACTTCTGTCAAGTGCCTGTGAAACTCCTGCTGACTTATCTACTCTTATGAAGTTAATACCACCATGGCCCCTGCTGTCGCCTGCTGGAAGGCCACCTAGACTGTGACAGAAATTACTTTCTTGGTGTGCACATTATCCTTTGCTGTGGAAATGTCTTTATTCACTAGCATGTGTTGTGTTTTGGAGCAGGCCGCTGTTGTCTTTTGGGAGCTTATTTTTTTTGGTGGGGGGTTGTTATTTTAGCAGAGAAATGGGTTTGACACATTGATCAGATGAAGTACTTCCTAACACTCAGCCAGGAAACTCATAAAACAGACAACAACAACCAAAAAAAAAAATCGCCAAGGCAGCTCTCTACTGTGAGGTTGCAAGCAGCTCTAGATGCTTTCACGGTGGAATCTGCAGACCCAAAAGAAAGGAAATATCATCCGGTGGTTAGACAAAAGAGCTCTTCTCTAGTGACAGCATTTATTAAGTGTTTATTAGGTGCCAAGACCTGTGCAGGAAGCTTCACATTTGGTATCTTATTTAATCTGCCCAATAACCTAAGAGGTACTATTACACCCACTGCCCAGGAGCTACCCAAAAGCTGTGTGAAGGTCAGCAGCTGTTAAGATGCGGCGTCGGTATTTGACCCTCAGCTGTCTGACTCCGCAGTGGTCCCCTCGACCACCCAGAACAGTGCATCCTTGTCATGTCCTGTAGCCTTCTCGCCTTTCCTTCACTGCTTCCGGTACATGCTGCTTTAACGGAAACTGCTCTGAGAAGCGCTGGGAGAGGCTCTTCAAATCACGAACGTGTCCACACACGGGCACGCCAACAGGTGCCTGAGACAAGCCCAAACCCGGGTCTGTACTCATTCTCTTGTGATTCCACCTTCTTCCTTAGATAATCAGGATGGAGGTCACTTACAGGACCGGGGACATTAGAGCTATGCAAGCTTTGAACAGTGACTGTTACTCTGATTGTTAAAATAGCGAGATGTTTAAATTATAGCATTTTTTAAATATTTAGTTTTTAGTCCAATATTGCTTTTTTCCCCCATGCCTCTCTTCTGTACCTTCCTCCTTTCTTCTCGCCACTAGCAGTGGCACACAGACTCTACTGATCCCTTAATGCCAAACAGGTTTCTTTCTCTTTGATTCCTGTGACCACTACTGCTGTTGTTTCTTCAGAGACACTAAAAAGAAACTACTCTCTGGAAAAATGGACATAGGTGCCCATACTGCTGTAAAAAGTTTCTTTAGAGCACTCATTTTTTAAAAGCACATTTTTCTGGTTCAGTGTGGTATGCACATGATATGAAATGATATGATACTGTGTGAACTCTGGGAAGTTAAGAGTGAAACCCGATTCAGACCTAAATCTTAAAAACACATGGGAGGCATGGGAGCCAATTCAGTTGGTAAAGTGCTGGCATCGTGAGCATGAGGACCTGAGTTCAATTCCCAGAACCTATGTTAAAACAAAAAAATACCCAACAGGTACTGTGGCATGCACTTGGAATCCCAGTGTTGAAAGGGTGGAGACAGGTGGGTTCCTGGTGCCTGTGGCTGCCAACCCTAGCCAAATATGTGAGTCATAGACCAGTGAAAGACCCTGTCTTAAAAACCAAGATGCTGAGAAGGTATGTTCTTTTGTGTTTGGGTGAAATATTCTGTAGATCAAACATTAATTAGGTGGAGCCTGGGGAATCCTGCAGAAGAGAGGGAGGAAGGATTGTAGGAGCCAATGGGTCAAGAACATCACAAGAGAACTCACAGATTCAACTAACCTGGGCTCATAGGGGCTCACAGAGACTGAACAGACAACCAGGGAGCCTGCAGGGGACTGACCCAGGCCCTCTGCATGTATGTGACAGTTGTGTAGCTTGGTCCTCTTATGAGACTCCTAACAGTGGGAGCAGGGGCTATCTCCGACTCTTTTTTTTTTTTTTTTTTTTTTTTTTTTTTTTTTCGGGATTGGGTTTCTCTGTGTAGCTTTGCGCCTTTCCTGGAACTCACTTGGTAGCCCAGGCTGGCCTCGAACTCACAGAGATCCGCCTGGCTCTGCCTCCCGAGTGCTGGGATTAAAGGCATGCGCCACCAACGCCCGGCTCAACTATCTCCGACTCTTGCTGGCTTTTGAGACTCTATTCCTCCTACTGGGGAGGTGGTGGGGAAGGGGAGGGAAGGGAGAGACTGGGCAGAGGGGAGGGAGGGGAAATTATAGTAGGAATGTTAAATAAATAGGTAAATAAATAAATTGTATGAAAAACCAACAATAAAGGTGGATCATGACCGAGGGATGACACCCAAGGTTGTCTCCTGGCTTTTGCACACCCGTGCACACTTATGTGTGTACACACAGACATCCATGCACAAAAACTAATGGAAGGGAAATATATATATGCTGACACGGATGTGAGTAAGGAGGTTAAGCATTTCTCACAACTGAATGGAACACTCATAAAGCAGTGTACAACTATTTATAACAAAGATGATGTATAGAGGAATTAGAAGCACTTGATTAAGAAAAACTCAAAGAAGCATTGAAAGGCTTTGTAAACAGCATGGTGGCTAATAGGACAATGTAACAGAGATATGCTCATTGGCCATTAGCTTTCAAATTGGGCACAAGAAGGAGAGACACACAGAAGAGAGGCACATGCAGGCAGGCAGAAGCCATAAGGCAGTTAAGTAGATTGACTTGGGTGGAAAGGACAGATACCACATGGCCCGTGACAAAGGTAGACTAAATCTGATAGTGACATGGACTCGGTGGTAGGAGCCACATTCAATTTTGGAACAGCTGTGTGACATGAATAAATGAAGGCTTTAAATGTATTAACTCGTCATTCATATGATGGATGGTTTGAGATGGAGAAGTGAGCAGGAAGACAGACAGACCGACACTATGAAAAGCTGATGCACTCCTAAATGTCACAGTTCACATAACCACCACACCTTCAGCGACGACTTCCCTGACTGCTTCATTCATAGTTGCTATCCCATCACCCCAGGAAGACAAGGTTTGGACTCCCAACAGTCAACGGAAGAATGACTAAGAAAGTGATGGAAAAGAGGCAGAAACACAGGGCCAAGCATGACGCTTCTCTGTGGTCCCCCTAAGGTTCTAGTCACCTTTCTCTGTGTGAGCAAAAAAAAAAAACGGTGTGTGGTAAAAATCCATTTAGACAAGCTTACTGCTTGTCTTGTAAGAACAAAGTGGTAAGCCTTGTGTTGTTTTAACGAGTGCACACTTTTTCCTCATTAACACAGTGAAGGGGATTCTTATCATCTGTGAAATCTCAGAGTCCATGAAATGGAGTGATTTGGGCAATTCTGTGATGACAAAAGAAACATTAGAACAGGTGACATCTTATCAGTACATTTTCCAGGAGGCCTTTTCTGATGCATGCAATTGAAATACACCATGAAGCATTAGCATGACAAGTACTTTCTCTTTCAATAATACAGCAATTATTTGTCTGCCTGTCGTTTTCTTCAAGTACAAGGGTGAGTCAACATTTTCTTTTTTACAGTTTATTTATTTACTTGTTTGTGTGTGGGGAGGGGGTGGGTACATGCATTCATGCATGTAAACATTGCCAACAGCATAAGACAGAGGACAGCTTGTGGGAGTCAGATTGTTGTTCCTTCAACCATATCAGTCCAGGGTTCAAACTCAAGTTGTCAGGCTCAGTAGCAAGAACCTGCACCCTTTGAAGCATCTCTCAGCAGCCCCCCTTCCCATTTTCTTTTAAAAGGCAAGAGAGTGGATTTTAGGTTCTGTGGGCCATGAAGTCCCTTTGCAATCCCTCAGTTCTGGTGTTTAAGTCATGAGGCCACTGTAGACTACACACAAACAAACATCTGTGCACTCCAGTATTATAAGTAACAGGTCAACAGGTAATGACTTGCATATGGTCTACAGGCCATGGTTGTCCATGTATAATATACAAGATGGGAGAAAGTAAAAATGGATTCTATATCTACCATCTTAAACCAGGAAATACTTGTATTTAGTAATCACTAAATTGACCTTAAAAATTCCCCTATTGAGAGAATACAGTTCAGCAATTTCCAGAGCACTCACAGATTTACGCAACCAAGACCACCTCTGATTTTAGAATATTTCATCAGCTCAAGAAGAAACCCTATACTCTTCAGATATTCTTCCCTTATTCTCTTACCTCCACACTATCATTACCCAGGCCTGGCAAAGCACTAATTGCAAACCATGTCTGTAGATTTACCTATCTTAGGCATGTCCTGTAAGTAGGGCCATATGACACATTGTCATCTATGACTGGATTCATTCACTCAGAATAATAATTTCAAGGAGCAATTTGTAGCTGGAGAGTTTTCTCTCCGGGTGCTGCCAAGCCCCGGCAGTCTGACAGCCCACTTATAAAATAAACACACAGATGCTTATATTATTTAAACTGTTTAGCCTAATGGCTCAGGCTTCTAGCTATCTAGTTCTTACATCTTAAGTTAATCCATTTCTATAAATCTATACCTTGCCACGTGGCTCGTGACTTACCGGCATTTTCACATGCTGCTTGTCATGGCAGCGGCTGGCAGTGTCTCCCTCCGCCTTCCTGTTCTCTCAGTTCTCCTCTCTGTTAGTCCTGCCTATACTTCCTGCCTGGCTACTAGCCAATCAGTGTTTTATTTACTGACCAATCAGAGCAACACATTTGACATACAGACCATCCCACAGCAGTGCATCCATGTTATAGCATATGTATCAGTGTATCACTGCTTCTTCTGTCCAAAGACTATCCTGTTACATGATCATATTGTATTTATTCAGTTGGTGGTCCCTTGAGCTATTTAGAAAACATTTCTTTTAGTCTCTTAGCTTCTTCGGTTGTCAATACTTTGAAGCCCAGAACTAAAAAAGTATACGTGTACGCACCACACACACACACACACACACACACACACACACACACACACACACACGTGGCATCTCTCAAGTAGAAGTTTTAAAAACAGGACAAGTATAATTAGTTTTCAATTATTTTATTTTAGATTTATTTTATGCCAATGGGTGTTCTGTCTATATGCATGTCTGTGTATCACATGTTCCTGGTACCCATGGAGATCAGAAGAAAGGACTGGATCCCTTGGAACTGGAGTTACAAATAGTTGTGAACCATCATGTGAGTGCTTGGAATTGAACCCAGATCCTCTGCAAGAGCAACAAATGCTCTTAACCACTGAGGATCTCTCCATGCCCCTCAAATTCTTATAAAGGTAGTGGTCAATTTTTTATGGTCAGAAAACTGATAAGCACTTTAGCAAAGAGGTATTTTCCTGATCTTAACTTACTTGTTCCCATAATATTAATGAGAGAAAATACTTGTTAGTTTTCCTCTCTTGCAGTTTGTGATGACTAATCTACATTGTCAAATTTAACTGAATGTAGAGTTTCCTAGAAAACACCCCTCTGGGTAGGAGTCTGTGGAAGATCTTCCCTGAATACAGAGGTACTAGCCTCTGTATTAGACTGGGCCTCCAGGATAATAAAAATAGCATGAGAGACAGTGAGCTGAGCGCCAGATTCAGTTCTACTTCCTGACTAGTCCAGCTGCCTCATGCTCTTGGGTGTTGCGTTGCCACCATACTGTCCCCATTTTGATGGTCTGTACCCTCAAAAATGAAGCTTCTATAAAAGTTGTCTTTATAATGTATTTTGTTAGAGTGATGAGGAAAACAATTGAGTTACAAACAATTGTTTGGGTCTGGGAGATGTAGTGTGGTTGGTACAGCATTTGCCGGTATTCATAAGGCCTTGGGTTCAGTCTGATCTGTGTCTGTCATTTTAAGCACTGCACAATATAGATGATGTCTCTTTCCAAGAGCTGATGCTCCGCTATAAGGAAGATGTTTGACAAGCCAGGAGACATTTTTAGATGTTGATAATTGCCAAGACGAAAGAGTATGATGAGGCACTTCAGGGAGTAACCAGTTTAGATTTGAGATCAGGAGCAATCTCAGAGTGGGAGTGTTTGAAACAAGGCTCAAATTATGAGAAGCTTGCAATGAGATGTTTAGGCACAGAGATTGCCACAGCTAGTATTACTCTGGGTTGGAGTGGGCTGGAGTGTCCATGGAAAATAATAGGGTTACCATGAAGAGTCCAGATGAATTTCCCACTTAACCTCACATGTTTTCATGTGCAAGTGGTGTGTGTGTGTGTGTGTGTGTGTGTGTGTGTGTGTGTGTGTGTGTGTGTGTGTGTGTGTGTGTGTGTGTCTTACTCCTCCTCAAGTTCTCAGGTTGAACTTTCAGGGTCTGTATGTGGCCACACAGAGGGCATGGTTTGGAAGCAAGGTGTGAATGCCCAGGGCCTCGCAGTATGGTTTGTGCTGACTAAGGTTGTCTCCGGGCTCCATTTCACTGTCCTCTACCCTGCTACATGAAACCGCACTGATGTGGGGTTCTTCAAGCCACACTTCTCCCTTGCCAATTGAAGTCCTCTTCAGATCGGCCACTTAGGGCTGCTGGAAGGGAATTGGAAAGCAGAAAGGTCTCACTCCTCTCCTACACAGCTCCTAGTACTGTCTCTGCAGTTGACTCCTGCAGAGCTGGCACTTCCAAAACCAGCCATACTGCACCCACCCATCAGAGCAACCTTCCCAAATGAGTGGAGTCCCCTCCTCAGAGGCCTGAGGCCTGGCTTGGTCCAGTGGCTCCTCTAGGTTCTCAAGGCCCCAGCATTACCTTCTGCAGAGACCTGACCGTAACTCTACCAAGCTCCTACTGAGAGTCTAGATGTTGCCCATCCCAAGTCTTCTTCTGATGTCACCACCACTGGAATCACAGCCCTTGTCTGCACTCTTACTCCATGCTCTCCTTTGCCTTTTCAGCCCATCAATATTTGGTAATTCGATTTTCCACACTAAACTCTCTCCAGTACAACTCCTATGGTTCCTCTTTTCCCCCACCAACTCCAGGGCCAGGTAAAATCTTGTAGGGCTCCATGAAAAAATGAAATGCAGGCCTTTCCTCATAAAGTAGGAGGACACGTGTGCATAGTACTAAAACACAAAAGTCTTTATTCCGAGCTCTTTCGTCCTCACATGCTTCCACTCCCACACTTGCTCTAGTTCCCACGCTCCCTCATTCCACTTTGCAGTAGTATATTTTATTTGCTGTTTCATGTTGTAAGTCAAAGACATTAAAAATTGTAAGTCACAGGGCTGAAGGTGTAGCTCTGTGATAGAGCACTGGCCTGCCATATGTGAAACCCAGTTGGAACACCGACCACATACATACATACATGTTCACGCACGCATTAACACAATTTTTACTATTTGTCTTAGAATTTCACAATTCATCCTAATTTCAAATAAAGGGCATGTGGTTTCTACAAAAAATGGCAAAAATCACACATTTGGTATTTCAGAGCATTTATGGGTGTATTTGATTCTTTGTATGTACGTGTGTGTACACATGTGTGCATATGAATGCGTACGCATGTGTGTGCGCACGTGTGAAGGGTAGGAGTCAATTATCAAGGGTTTCCCTCCATCCCTTGGCATCTTATTTTTTGAGATACAGTCTCTCCCTAAACCTGGAGCTCATCCGCTTGGCTAGGCTGTCTGATCAATGCAATTTAGGGATCCACCTGTCTCTGTCTGCCCCGGCACTGGGTTTACAGATGCATTCCATTAATCCCAGAATTCAAGAAGCAGAAAAGCAGGTGGACCTCTGTAAGTGCAAGGCCACCTTTTCCACATTGTGAGTTCCAGGCCTGTCAGGGCTATGTAGGGAGACCCCATCTAAAGAACAAACAAACAAAACCGCAAACCCAACAAATGTATGTCTTTATGCCCAGCTTTCACATGGGTACGGAGGATCAGAACTCAGGTGCTCATGCTGACACAGCAATCACTTTATAGTCTGGGCCATCTCCCCAGCCCTTACGTATGTGTTTCATCCTTCTTACCACAGAAGCATTTCATGAAGTTAACTGCCATGGTTTTTTTCATATCTTGGTACAACCAAATTTTATTAATTATCTCTAGAACTCAGAGCTTCCATAATCTATTTTATACTTATTTTAAACCTTATAAATTCCCATGATGCTGGATCCACCAAAATACTGTGTCCCAGAACTTCTTAAAGGTGAGATGTGATTAGGAAGCAAAGAAATATATATATATATATAGTTTTATATATATATAGTTATATATATAATCAATATGTGTAATATATATATATATATATATGGCCTATATCTCCTCTGCTCATATGCAGGTTCCAGGGTCTCATTGGACTTCACTCATGAAACATGGGGTCACAAATATAATCATTGGGAACGGCAGACAGTTGGGTCTGGAGTGTGTGACTGGGATCCCAGCAATGGCGAGGCTGCAGCAGATGCATCTTGAGTTTGAGGACAGCCTGGGCTATATAACAATGACTGTCTTTAAATGATTGACAGGGGTGACAGCAGATCGTCAGAAGTGCAGAGCCTTTCTGAGAAGACCCAAGGACTAACAACCCCTGCAGCCATTGGGGCACAGTTTGCTTGGGGAGCTCTACTTACCATTGGGTACTCAGAAAGAATGAATTGGCCTTCTGCTCAGTGACTTCTTGAAGGTTCTGAGAGACCCACAAATGAGTAGTCTTCACCCCAGAGGAAGCCAATTGTCCATGATCTTTGGAAATTGTGGGTTTAGATTTGGTCACTGAAACACACGCTTTTCCACTGTGCTCCCCCTAGAGCTAATGCATACCTCATGCAAATCTCACAGCCTATGTAGCTTTATTACTAATGATACCAATGTATGTAGGATTGGGAATGGACTGGCTATAAATTGTCTGCACTTTGCAATGCCTAGATGAACAAAGTCATAATTGCAAATCTTCTGGTTTTATTTATCACTAATAATGGAGTTTTACTTGACCATTGTGAAGCTGGCCTCAAAGGTCCAGATGCTGTGAGAATTCTGATTTTCGGAGGGGAGAAAACTGCTTTCTAAGCCCATGTTTACACAAACTGTTTCTCTTTCTGTGGCAGCCCATAACTTGCAAGTGTAAATTTAATTACTTGAGCTGAAAACACTCGTGCTTCTCTTAGTGGCCAGCTCTGGTTTGTGCTACAGCTGAAACTCCACACCGGGCTATTTTACAATGAGAAGTGGTAGCTCACCTAGAAGGCTCTGATTGGAGCCCCTGTTTCAAGGAGTTCTTCAATGAAAATGGCCGACTTGACCTCTAGTGCCTGAGCTGCAACATGAGAGAAAAAAAATACAAGAATCATACTCATTTCTCTTCCAGGTTGACCCCTAAATTACCAAGTTGAAATACTTTTAAGCCAAAGCTCAAAATTATTCAAATTCCTTCTTTGCTTATTTTCTTGAAGAAGTATGTTTGCTTGTTTGTTTGTTCTAAGAGAAGGCCCTGTCTGACTAATAGAACGAATGTAAACTAACAGCATGTAGACACCTTCCGTACTGAAGGTACACTAAGGTCTGAAAATACATCTGAAGATCACAAATTAGCAACACTGGAAGCGAGCGATTTTTTTTTAAGAGAAAAAAATGGAAAAAAAAAGCGAAAGAAACCCTTTTCTGAACGGAAGATTCTTCAAAGACATTTTGAGGGGGATTAAATCTCTCTTACACCTTAAAGCTCTGTCTCAGCTATCAATAGAGTTTGCTGGAGATGGAAGCCATTCGGGGTGACACACCCTTCACTTATTTGGGGAATGTGATTTTCCATCCTGCCATTTCCTGGCACCCAGACAAGTGTTATAAAAATATGTCATCATAAGCAGCCTAGAATAAATACTCAAATCCTCAGGGTTGTTTATCATTTCTCAAATGTCTTCCCCGCTTGTCCAATCTTAGCTCTTTGTTACATTTGGGGAGAGTAGGCTGTTTATAATACTCTGGGATGGCCAACCCACAGGTCATTCCATGTAAACCCGGCAACATTAGAACTCAGGGCAATGTGCCAGGTGGCTTCCATGGGTCCACTTTTAAATGGATTCCAGCACTGAAAGTCTCACCACCGATCAATTTTAAACCAGCCCACATGGTTCATTTTATTTGATAGAATTATTTGATTATGAACTGTTGTCTTCTTGGGCAGTAAATGAAACTGAATGATGTCTTTGCATGGAACTTAAAAATACACAACTACATCAATGTTATGACATCGAGAGCTCATTGAACATGTTTAGGTGTAGAACACCACCAAGGCACAGAAAGATAAATTCAGTGACTGTCCAACAGAACTTCATATACTATGGGAGGGACAGACTGACATTGACCAGTTCAATCACGTCAAGTACTAAATCCAATCACTAAAGTTCCACCTTCCTTTTATGGTGGGGCTTTTAGTCAGGCCTCTCTGTGTTTTGTGAAAACATTGTGTATACAGGGTATATTTAGCATGTAACTAGATCTGGTTATTTTAATTCTCGATATACAAGACTTGTATGACACTAAATCTAGATTTCTTTTTATGTTTTATTATCCTATATTTCTCATTAGAAAATACAAGGATTCTGGCCATCTGGAGAATTTTAGTAGATGATATCTTGAATCAACTTGCAATGGACCAGTGACCTTTTACTGAAGAGAGAGCCTGTGCCTACACATGTGTGTATAAACAAGCCCACCAGCCATGACATACACGTGTAAACATTACCACCCATATAGCAGGATGTCTGTCACACCAAGGATCTGGCACTTCACGTGACCTTAAAGTGTTCCTACAGGCTCATTTGCAATAACAGCCTGTTTCCCGCATTCAATAAATAACAATACTTCCCTTTCATATTGTTATAGTCTGCCATTTGAAACCGTTCCTGTAGCAAGGAGGCTTTGCCAGTACAAAGCTGGCTTTTTACGTGATTTGTCTGTAACCAGGCAGATTTAGAACTTTTACTTCCGTAGACAGTGCTAAAAAGCAATTCAAGGCGACTTAAAATTCCCCTGAGGCTGATTTTGCTGCAGCCCTGAAACGCACACAAACCCTGCGCTCCAAGCCAGTCGCTTTCTTCCGTGAGGAAGCAGCACCGGTGGCGGAGCCTCCATGCAAGCAGCTTAACACCACCACAAAACCCGCCAACCATAGGGTATTAACATGCTTTTTATTGTTAAATTGTTCGAGAAAATGATATTTGGAAGCTAGCAATTTGGGGGTGATTTTTTATTTTATTTTATTTTATTTTTTTACCCTCCGGAGTTTATTACGGTGGATGTATCTTGCTGTTCCTCGAGAAGGATTGTGGAATGCCTTGGCCCAGCCAGGCTAAGGAAGAGAGACCGAATTTCTCCTTTGCTGGTCCTAAGCTCTAAGGCTGGATGGCCACAGGCTTTTGGATTCTGCTCCCCAGGTGAGCTCAGGAGGAGGAGGAGGAAGAGGAGGAGGAAGAGAAGCAGAAGGAGAAGGAGGAAAAAGACAGCACCGACTCTGTCACCAGACTTCACCCCTAAAACTGAGGCATGTGCCAACTAGGAAGTGACCGGTACTCACACGTGTGCCTAGTCGGCACCACGGAAGCGCACCCACTGTGGGTCTTAATATTGACCCTACACGAAACACATGGGAAAACCTCTTCTTTTCTCAGAAAGAAGTCAAAACAGACTGCACATACACAGAGATGGGAGAGAGGCATCCAAAAACGAAAAAAAAAAAAAATAGTGGTGAGGAGAGAAATGTTTGTGCCCGCATTCTTCCTTCCATCTGGCACACGATGGGAGCGCACTTACTTGGGCAAATGTTGAGCTCAGATCCCTACACTGTAAAGCCTGGAGTCCTCCAGGGAATGTCTGGGCTGGACAGTGTACGGGAGCAACACACACAGCCCACTGTGGGCCCTACACGCAGCGCCCAGAAAAACCTGGGCCTTTCCCAAAAGGAAGTGAAGACAGACCGCAGCACACGGAAATAGCGCCCCGTGCCTTTCTGCCATCTGGAACAGGAGCAGCCCGCGACAGGGGGAGGAGAAAGCTGCTTTCCCAGTAGTTACAGTAGATAAGAGGAGTGTTATACCCAAATCATAGAGGGCCCAGCCAGGCTTTTCCTTCAGAACTGCCAGGATCAAGCACCTGGCCATATACCATGTTAAATCTCCACGGGGGAGGGGTTGATACAGAGCCATGTTTGTATGTGTATAGAGAATGTTTGCAGTGGAGCATGTGAACACTGTTATGGTGGCTGGGGGTGTAGCTCAGTGGTAGAGGCTGTGCAAGGCCCTGGGTTCACACCCCAGTACCAAAAATAAATAAA